>CAJPEV010000517.1:93466-112385 GCA_905338385.1 Darwinula stevensoni
AAGAGATATTTTTTTTATATATATATATATATATATATATATATATATATATATATATATATATATGCACATTTTAAACAAGAACATTACTTCAAAGCTGGAGATCCGCATTATTCCTTCGACCGATACTCAGGAGCCACGTCAACTTTCTGAACTTAGCGACTGAAAACTTAGAATTTAACAGGAAGATATATTATTTAGTAATTCTAAATTTGAGGGCTGAGAGTTCCTCCGGCTAATTTTTTTTCTTGACTTTTCGAGCAGTTGTCCCTGCGTTCTGAGGTATCTACATACATAACGACCTGCAGATGTCTGCATGACCGGATTTTGTCCGGTGAATTCCTCCCAGGTTTCTCAACCAATTTTCATCAACGATAGCTCAATCTTTTTTTTTATGTGTGCAAATTCATTTTAGATTTTTTTTTGAGTTGACCTTTAACCTGACCCGGATGACCTTTCATTTTAAATTTGGACCAAAATTCCTGTGTGATACATCAATCGAAAGCCCTTTATCTCCTCTGTTAGAATTTGTTTTTATATTTGCGAAAATGTTGAAATTTGATCCTGCTGTGGTCAGAGTACGTTCAAGCTCTAATCAATATTAATAATCATGCAAGAAACCGCTGGGAAATGCCTTCGCGTCGATGATCGTAAGCGAAAGCGAATCGCGCGTGGGAGTCGCACCGTTGTTGATCCCTCTCAAGTACAGAGTATCGAGGCCGAACGTTCCCGCGTACGCAGAGCAAATGAGACAGATTCTGAACGCGATCAGCGGTAAGAAGACATCGGGCATGGGTTTGGCTCGGTGGCAGTTCCCAAGTGCGTTGAACCGTGAATATTTCTCGTTGAAAAATATTTTCTCCAGCAATCTTCATCCAGTGAACAAAATCGAAATTCACCGTCTAAACACCCCGTGTATACACAGGTTGTCGACTAGTTCGGAATAAAGCCGAACACCTGCTACACGCTGAATGATAGTCTGTTGTTCCTCAGCTTTTTTCCTTAAGTTTTTTTAATTGGAATAAAGTCGCAATAGCGCGTAAGGATATTTCCAGGTTTGAAGGCATTAAAAGAACACTCATGGGACTCTAGTTCATGGCTCAGGAAAAAAAAAAACAGCAATAGACAAAATACTGCGAAATTGCATTGCTAGAAAGAGGATTTTCTTGTCTTACGAATGGGCTGGATCTCAATCCAATCAGGCATTCAAAAATTATCAACGTTCAAGAGGGTGGGCAAGACTTTTGACTCACCCCGTACATGCTCCAATCTGGGTCGCTTTCTCCTCGAGGCTCAAGAAAATAAAAAAGAATTCGCATGAAAATCCGCTCCCTAGCTGATGAGGCAGAAATTCATGCATTCGCCGGTTGCCTGATAGCGGCATGGAGGATAGCTATCTGTAGTGTCACGAAGCCCCAAAAGAAAATATCGTTGCCGTGACTTACCTTGGGGAAGTGAAAACCTTTCAAGAACTCAGCCCTTCCCGATAATTCACGGCCACAGACACACGGCTGAAACTGACCACCCAAACCTGCTAATATGGCACCTTTGCTTAAGGCGATGGTAGCGAAGGCCTGCAGGAAGGAGACCATGATTAGTATTTTCCTGTTCACACCTGGAAAGATGTTTAAATATGGAAAGACTTTTAAATGATCACATTCTCAAGGTGATGCTCTAAACATCCCAGTCACTCTTGCAGATTTACACCATGGATCCATGGGTATTTTACAGTACAGTATTTTAAATGATGCCGGTAGTCCAGACTCTTTCTTTACATGCTTTTTCTGTTTAAATGCCTTCATAACCCTTCTATTGCAAGGCATCTGCTCTCACTACACGACTTCCGGTGAGGTTTCAGATCACCAAACACTAGAGATGGATTATGATTTTCTTCTGAAAGGTTAACGTCCACGAACAAGTATATAATGTTCTGGTTAAATTTTCTTAGTATGGAGTCGAAAAACAATTCCGAAAAGTTTGCACGAACGTTGACTCCATTTAAACTCACCTTAGTTGGGGAAAATTCTGAGAGCTTCGTTACCCAATGGATGAGTCGAATTCACACATAAAAAGTTTAAATCCAATCATAGCTGAAACGCTTAATCTCACAACCCCACCTCAGTGAATGGTCGGGATCGTGGTCATTCAATGCGGCAAACGGAAGAGGACGTCTTTGTGTAGGGCAGCAACTCTCTCCCTCGAGTTAACTCTTGATACGTCTGGTATTCCCATGTGGATGATATGCCTTGAAAGTAGGGTATGACAGCGGCTGCGACTTCTCTGACAGTCACAGGCATTTCATCGTCGGCGGTCATCCTATCGGGCTGTCGGTGGGTGGCGTGCCCGACAGTCTGTCTTCCGTTAGGTTTTGACCGGTCATCTGGGTTTTGCCTTCTTGCAGCTTCCTGGCATCTTGAATCTGCCGCTTCCCCGCATCTTGAATCCGCCGCTTCCCGGCATCTTGAATCCGCCGCTTCCCGGCATCTTGAATCCGCCGCTTCCTGGCATCTTGAATCTGCAGCGTCCTCGCATCTCATAAATTCGGCCGGAGTTTCATGCTTCTTTCCACTTTAGTGTGTAGCAAATAGGATATTATGGCTTGTTTTGTGGACAATGCATTCTATACCCTGGGATGACATCCCTCTAAGCCCTTCATGAAGCCTGAAATGGCTGAACCCACATCGCCGAGCTGCAGTGGATTGCTTAACTTGAGTTCCCTCAGAGGGCTTCCTTTTAATTAAGCCCCAGTTCAGCCCAGATGAAGCTGACACGCCCGTCTTCACGTCTGAGATCTGTTGAGGCCGGATGGAATGCGACCTCCTAAAGCATTCTCCACTGAACACCTTTGACAAGACCTCTTTTCCGATAAAATATCGCCTGATATAATGTCCACAGACAAAAGCGAAAAGAGGCAAAACTTTGCAACAACTTAAATATACAAGGTGGGCCATAAATATTCACTCCAAACCGAAGCCTTGTATAATATTTCCTGTACTAACTTCTCATGGAATCAATTGAATGTCAACAAGACACAAGGGCTCAAAGTATTAATTATTCACAAAATGTTTTCGATGCGTCTCTCCGTTCTTCTTGACGGCAACCAGGAATCTCTGAGTCTGTCAGTCAATCACACTGGACGGACTTGGTTTCACTCCTCTTTCGGCACGAACCTCAACTGGTTCAGGTCGCTGGATTTCGTTTATGGGAACTTGCTTCCAGCAGGCTTGGCATACAGTAATCGGTTTGGTTACGGTCAGAGTTGCATGGGGATCGTTAGTATTCTTTTATCCCATCTGCCTCATGGTCAGCCAGACAATTTTTTGAACCTCAAGCCATTTTTAGGAGGATAGGGATTCATGTTAAAACAGCAAAGGTCGACCACAGAAGACTCACATGGAGGTCCCATGCATTTTTTTATTGGCCGTTTTCACGCATACAGAAATAGGACAGTTACACGTGGTATGAATATTTATGGCCCAGCCTGTTCCCAACACCCCAATGAAAAATCAAACTCATTCACACTAACCTTACCACAAAATCCTTTTTCTTCCACCGCTTTCATTCACATTTGGCCAGAGGACAACAAGGTTGTTTTACAAATTCTTGTTTCGAGAGGCTGTTAGAAACAAGCAAAAGATGCAGTGACCGGCACGTCGACAAGACTGAAATCACTTGAGGCATAGTAGAAAAATATAGAACAAGCGCAAAAGCAACAAGCTGGGCAAGTCCAGTCTAGCATGACCAGATGTGACTGGGAGGCGAGGACGAGGTGCAACATTGCCACATGCGACTATGAGCGACTTTAGCTTATAACCCTGTCTAAGCTGCCCAGTACTGCCCCCTCTTCCCTTCATAGGCTTAAAGCGGATCTTAAAGATAGCTGTGGGTATTTGCAGCATACGCAAGTCTACAATGAATATTTTAAAAATCACTGCTTAGGAGTGGAACGTAATACTGGAGACCGATTTTCATTGAACCGATCGGAAAGGATTCCAGAATGCCGACTGTTATTCACCAATTTACGGTACATGGGAAAGCTGACCTGAAGCAGGAGAACCCATACTTTTTCAAAGGGAGGCAATTGCGCCATGACGTATCTGGGTCTGCGGCAGGGTGAAATCAGATCGCGTCAGCCCCACATGGAGGTCCAACGAGGGGATCGCGGCAGTTGGGCTATTATGATTGCGGCAACCTACTGATAAACTCTTTCTTCCAAGAAGATTCAACGTCGCCGTCGTGAGTTCCTGAACAAGGTTTTTTGTAACGATCCAGCACATCACGTACAAAACGAAAAAGCATCGAAAATATATATATCAGCGTCCTGCTTCGGTACAATTACGGGTGAAAATGGTTCAAGTTAAAACGAAAAATTATGTATCGATTCCAAAGTAAAGCATTCCTCCCATACCATTTCCTTCACCTTCCTGTTTTTTTCTCCTTCACCCCATAACATGAATTAAAGAATTGAAAAAGATAAGGAGGATGCTCAACGTACTTCTACTGTCCATTTCCTTCCTCTCGTGTCAATGCAGCCTTCGAGGAGAGAAAATTTGACATTCTAACAAACTCGAGATGTCAACTCAAAGATTTCCTACCAAGGAAAACTTAACCTCAATTGGGGAGAATTCCCAGCTCCTTAAAATATTCATGAACTGCAAAAGAGACACTGTACACCCGGATATTAAGTACTTCAAAATTCTTAGGCATTTAGATGAATCGTATATGTCTCTGTGTTTTAGCTTGGGAACTAAGCACAATTTTAAATTTTTGAATCCCCTTGGACATAAATTTTTTAAATGTGACGCAATATCATACGAAGATGCACCAAATGAAGCACCAACAAGGAGCAGCCGCCGATGCATTCGGACTCTATGCGATCGCGGCACCCCCGAATTGGCGCTTTGAATGACGGGCACCAGCTTTTCTCAGTTATTTTTCATTCAGTTTACTGGAACTATTCAAGCATCATCTTTTCGCAAATGTACGAAAAATAAAATCAATGGCTGATTATTATACATGGGTCTTAGCCACGAGAGGCACTTGACTAGCTCCACAAACACGTAGATCCACACGCAACCATTTGTGGTCCTATTCACGCACAGCCTCGCACAAAAACACAGCCATGTTGACGCAAGCGTTTTTCTGGGCCGATATTGTTTGACTTTTATCATCGTTCCTCACATGCCCTGCTCGCTGCTGACTCCTGAAGGCGTATGAGAGTTTAAAGCGCCGCGAATACCCACAGCCACTTTAAATACTGGGATTTAAAAAAAAGGCTATTTCTGAACAAGCACATAATTTATTAGCCGTTTCTTAAAAAGGGGCAATGAGAGGCATCCAAAAACAAAAGTTTCAAAGGGGCATCAGAATGTAGATCTCTTCAGTTAGCGTCGAAAATACACGTAACGCTCAAATGGAATAAATGCTGATCAACATGACTTCCACTCATGAGCTACCTCGAAGGCAGACGCCCAATCCGACTG
Organism: Darwinula stevensoni; assembly: GCA_905338385.1. NCBI lineage: Eukaryota > Metazoa > Arthropoda > Ostracoda > Podocopida > Darwinulidae > Darwinula > Darwinula stevensoni. The sequence continues at coordinate 98,950 of CAJPEV010000517.1, forward strand.
CATTTCGAGTACTGGCTCAGGGTACAGACCTGGTCCCACTGGTCCCCATACCGAAAGTCACCACAGTCGCTACCTTACGTCGAGGTTATTACTCCACTCTCAAATTCCACCGACCTATTTGAGAAGTTTCACTGGTTCTTAGGATGATATAGCACAAAAGGCTATTCAGTTACCAATTTAGCTTGCTACTGGGCCTTTAGCAGACATCGTATTAAATAAATCAGAGATTACTTTGCTCTAAGCTATGTAGATAAAATGTTATACTTGTATGTGATTAAAGTTGATTACGTATACATGATAGAATACTGGAAGGGAAACTTAATAGCATACTTATCAACATTTAAGGACTTGGCAGAATTCGAAGGTGGTTATTTATATACCCCTAATCCTGTCGGCTTCATACGTTGGATCCATGGACAGCTAATGAATTTCATCAATGCTTAGTCCTTCCAACTACTCTTTACACGTTAGTTCAAGGAGCAATCACTTCGTCAACTGGCTCCATTCGAATTCAGTGCAGTTATGGATACTTATGAGATCTTCGTTACAGAATAGACAATTTACACATGGGTTCGCATCCCATTGCATCTGAACGTATTAAAGGTATTAAACTAGCCCCACCCATTTAAGCCACTTACCTGATGATTTCCATGAAATACTTCTTGCCAATCCACCGCAGAGAACGAACGGCTGGTATCTCGGCCATTCACAGATAGGAAATGGAGGGAATGAATGGTGGAAGATATGGTGGAGGATGGAAGAGGGAAGATGGAGGGCAGGTTGAGCAGCTGTCCACGCAGATGACATGCCCACAAGCTTCCTGTGGACTTTCCCAAAAGTTCGTCCCAGAAGACAGCCAGCTCCATTCGTCAGATTGTGGAATGTGGTAGGAATTATTTTTTATATTTCTGTCTCTTCTTTCTTCGAAGTAAATTTTACTTTGCTTTTCCAGTATGAGTAATGGTGTACAGGCCAAATCCATTGAACTTAAAGAGATACGTTAAAGTTTAAGAGCAAAACAGACAGTCTGGAAGGCATCATCCTGTGGAACAGTCGCACGCCTTACATGAAGCGCAGAGTGAAAACCCGCGCTTCCGGCAACCGAAGACGCAAGCCAAGTGCCGTGCAATTCAACGAGCGCACACAACCGTCGCACCGACCTGGATGTCGGCAGAAATTGCCACCATTCGGCCATCCGAAATTGCTCGGCAAGAGCCGGCAGAGCCCCCCGACCGACAAGACGAGACAGGAATTTCAGCTTACTTCGTGCTCGAGGAACGAGATCCTGGCCACATTACGGTTCTCCCTCATCCGCCGCGTGTCTCTGGACTTCTTCGCCGCCGCGTTGTTTCTCCTCCGACGGTCCCAGTATCGCTCGTCTTTGAAGACATCCGGCACGGGCTAGAGGCGCAACAGGTCATACCTCTAAATTCACGAAGCAATGTTAGGGCAAGTTACCAAATAAAAAAGCTAGTCGTTGTATGAGGAACATGAGAAGGGCGTTCAAAAAGTTTCTGACCTGTGACATTTCCAGTTGCTATACACCATTCTTCCTTTTCACATGGGAAATTAGATGTCTTTGAAGGTGGCGGGAAATTTTTCACCATATTTGACGTTCATACAATTTTTATGAATAAATAAATTCATGAAACGTGCGACCGAAGGGTCTGCTGAAAGAACACAAAAACTGAAACGAAGACTGGTCAATTTTCTCCACCCAGCAGGAGTTGATCTCCAAAAAGATATTTTAGCTGCTGAAGAGGCAGACTCCAGTTTACAATCTTTCCTTACTCCCAAATAAACACTACTCCAATGCAACTTGGTTTTGTCACTTAGTTACTGGTAATAACCACCCAACAGCAAAAATAAGAGAAAAGGTTTTCTTATAAGGACTGACCTTCTTCTTGGCCTTGCGAGGCTGCAGAGGAGAAGGCTGGAACGTTTTCACCAACAACGCACCCTCCATTGTACTGTCAGAATATGCTGCAATGGAAAGCAACCATGCAGAAGCAAGTTCTCCTCGGAAACAATATTTTAAGGATTATTTGCGGGAGCAAGCAAGATAGAGAAGATATGAGTAGAGATTTCTATCAAATCTAACAAATTTTTGGGATGACTTATGGGCACCAAAAAGGGTGAAGAGCACTTACCAGAGATAATTTGGATTTAACTCTTCTCAGAAACAAATAAGCAGGATTACTTGTAATTACCATTAACAGCTCTATAGGGTTGCTTGTATGCGGGAACGAGTGCCAAAGCTCTTCCCAGAAATCATTTTTGGGGATCACTAGAGGGCACAACTCCTTCCAGAAACGGCTCTTCAGCTCTTCCCAGAAACAAATCTCACGATACCACCCCCGGAGCCCCTGGTCCAAGGCTCACCTGTCCTCGCGGAGGGAGGGGTGAACTCCTGCTGCTGGGCCTCCGTCATCGCCAGCAGCTCTTCCTCCAGTTTCACGAAGGAGTCCATGTCCTCCCGGGTCGTCAACTGCAACATCCCATTGCATCGCGTCGTGCGTGAACGCTTCGGAAATTCAATCCCTTGCATCCCGCGTCCAGACTTCTTTGCGTTTGGATTTGTACACATTTAATGCTTGTTAAATAGAGCGAAAAATCTCGTTTTCAAAGACAGACACTCAAAGGAAAGCAGACAAACTACCAACAATGAACTGGAAAAAAAAAACATCAAAAGTTTGCAGCCAATATTGAAAGACATGTGCGAGAAAGAGTACGGGATGCAACTGGTTCTTTTTCTACAGAGCCCAAGCAAGAGGGACCCCGGCGCGCCTAACTCTCGCTCAACTTTCTGTTCTTCCCATGAAGCTTGGAGGAATCTCCATGAGAACTAAAAAAGCTAAAATTTACCCGATACGATCGTACACCTCCTACATGTGCCTTTACATGTCAATCGCTTTAAATAAAACAGTTTAATAGCGTCTATCCCATAAACCCCGAGCGCTGACTTCTCTCGATTTTCCTTCACATTCCACTACAGAATTCATCTTCGTCGTACCTCGCCACAAAGCTCTCTCGTTCCAGCCTTCCTTCATCCATCCACGCCATCTCTCCCTTCCCAACAGGGCATGGCGAACCACCCAGAACGGGCGCTCGGACGTAGAAAACTCCTGCGACGGAGGCATCAGCGCTCTGTATTTATGAGATAAACCTTATGAGGGCAGTCGATGATGGAGTTTTTCTGAGGGAATCAAGATAGGCACTGCAAGCCCATCAAATAATTTTTCCACCCGGGGATAAGATACCGATACCGCACAACTTTACAGACACTGGTTCAATCATACAGTACGGTACCATTATAGAATACATGGTGTTACTAAAACAGATTTTTTTCCATTGTACATTGCATTTTATTCTCGGATGGTCTTTTAGGTGAGCCTTTATATGTCCTCAACATCACTTTATGGCGATAGCTTGACGGAATGCCTAGATATTACCGGTTGCAACTTTCGTAACGAAGGAATGAATTACTGCCTAGTTGGGGGAAAAGAAAAAGTTGATTAGTTTCTCGTTGAGCAACTTGACATATTCGTAATAAAACTTAACCCTCATCATGGGCTCTCTACCAAGCAACAGCCATACAACGATGCTTCCAAGTAAAACCTCATCAAACGATCTGCAATGAAAAAAATTTGCGATCGGCACCACGTCACAGCTGGACTCCATTGAATCTCTCCGAGTCGGGCTGCAAGGACCATTCACGGCCAAGCCGACCCCGCAATGACTCACATCAGGTCCGTCGTCCATGGCGGCGATGAAGGCGGCCAGGAAATTCTGTGTGGTTCCGGTGCAGTTGGTCCAGGGTCCCTTCTTCACCTCTGGGCATTCCTTCCCTGTCGAGATCAGAAGAAAAAATTGAAATTTAAATTTTCAGTCCAATTTTACGATTAATTACTCTCCCCGTTGCATGTGCGCTTCGCCTGGGTATCGGGCTCAAGCTAATTACCGCGCTTTCTATCGCCAGTAACTAACCATTAAAACTTTTTTTCCCCATATTAAAATGACTCAAAGAAACAGTCGCTAATGATGCGGAGCAGCGGAGACTTTCGCCTTGATTTTTCCATTTTTTATGCAACAAGGGCAAATGGGAATGACGGCTTAATTATAATTTCAATTAATGCCACAGGGCACATCGTTCTTACATCACCTTCAAGCATTACGTGAGATGGCCAGTGGACAACCGTTCCCATCTCATCACTAGGGAGCGGATTTTTATGCTCTAATAAGCCTTAAAATATCCACATACATGTGTTTAAAAATGCCAAAATATGCATGAGTTATGCAAGAATATGGAAAATATGCAAATATATATATTTCTAAATGCAGTACGAAATTTTCGGAAGGACCTTCAATGTACAGGGCGATTCAAAAGTCACCTACATTTTCTTTTGGTGCCGTATATGGTATCAATTGATTTTTCTGCTCCTCCTGAGCAGTTTGTTATAATATTAGTGTGGGGCGATAGATACTTCGGAAGGAACGACCGGAAAGGAGTCATAATTAGCGTAACATTTCTTGACTCTTGGGTCACTCCACACCAAATCGACCAGAGGACGAGCTCAACCATCTTCGATTTTGACAAAAATCGGTATGCATGTAAAGGAATTGATTATAAGAAAATAAATTCCAGAGATTTTTTTATCTCGCTCCGATCTCGAGATATATGCATTTGAGTATCACCTATTTTTGGCTCCTGCCACCTATATGGACTGGAATTGAGAGACTATTTTTGCTATAGCTTCTCTTCTATTCGAGATAAAAGCTTCGTTATGGTGTCATTTTAATTGTGAAACTGCAGTCTTCAGATTGCTAAGACAATTCTAAGAAGCTAAAACAACAACTTACACTTAATCAAACAGTTTAAGTTCAGTGGAAGATATCTACACTTGCCATGGTTGGAACTCGTGGTTCCAATATTCGATTCCAAGTGTATTTTATGCCCTTTCTAAAGATACCAAATTTGATATTACCACGTAATTGCCTCATGAGATATAATCATTTGACGGAAGGAACAGCGTACAGCACAACAGCGCACATTCCCTTGGTTCCAAGCGTAGCTATCTGAGCCCTGTTCCTTCCGAAGTATCCTTCGCCCCACTAATACTACACCAAACTGCTCAGAGGGAGCAGACAAATCGATTGATACCATATACGGCACCAAAAAAAATGTAGGTGACTTTTAAGTCACCCTGTACGTTACATGCCTCTACTGGGTATAGTTGGTCTATTCTTGTCACAACCAGCGGCGAAGCCAGGAATTCGCCAATGGAGGGATAAGGGAAACGAACGGGGACTAGAATTTCCTAAACTCGGGAGGGATGGAGGTGACGGATGAATTTAGAGGAGATTCTGGGGGCTTCACCACCTCATCTCAACGTGGAGTGGATATATCTCAATAACAAATGTGAATGTAAGCGAACACTCTCATCAACACAGAGAGAAGATTCACTCAAAACTAAAAGTAAATAGGGAAGATGACGCGAGGTATATTCGATACCCAGCATCGAAGCCAATAGGCCAGGTACCTTCATGCACCCACAAACTTCACTGTGTCCTAAGTAAAAACAACAGGATAAATAAAATAAAAAAGTTTCAAGTGATGAAGAGCCAATGAACAAGTCTCACCTTCCATGACTTTCCAACCCATGACTTCGTTCCACAACAGGCGTCCATTAAGCATTTCACTTACTGCTAGTGGGGTCACGAACAGTCGAGTTCCAAACGAATGTGCTCGTCGACGAGGAAAGACAAGCCTTAAATGGAATTGGAGATCGAGGCAAGCACGCGCATTGGCTTCTTTCCCCCACTGCAGCCATGCAACGTGACTGATGATCACCCGTTCAGTCCTCCCACATCGCTCCTGCTCCTCCTCCTCCCCCTCCCCGCTTCCCCCCCCCCCTCTCTCCCCCTCCCCCTACCCCCCTTCCTCCACCTCTCTCCTCCTCCCCACCATCTCTCTCCTCTACCTTTAGCATTCACCCTGGCAGAAAATGAAACCTTTGGCTTCGGAACTTGAGAACTCAGCTACAACACAGCTATTTCCAAGAAGAAACTCGTGGAAATTGAGCCAAGACGAAATAATAAAAATATATCAAGGGGGAAGTACGTGGAGGGGCACGCAGGGAGGCACGCGGAGCGAGGCTATAGCTTATTCCTCGTGTTCATGATAGCTCCTTCCCCTCTAGAACCTCCCTCGTGGCCTCCCTCTCCCCATCCGAGCTCATCAGAGTCTCAATTACAAAGCGGATCTTTCTACACGTTTAATCCGGAAAAAGACCCTCCACCTGCCGATCTCCCTCTCGGTGGCTTGGATCCGGGACCAGCGAGAGGATTTTCATGAGTTGCACACGCAATCGCATAATGAGATAATTGGTGATTATCAAGCCTGGAATATTCCAGAAAAAAAATATCCAAGAGACCTCTAATGAGCCTAAACGGCTCATTCGGTGCCATTCAGCATCATATGGTAGTCACCATTCAGAGCGGGATGCTCGCAACTACTGTTCGAGATGTAACATATGAAGAAAGATCAGCGAAGAAGCCAATACATCTGCCTGAACGACTTAAAAACTGCATTCTAGTTGGGATTTCGTTGTAAGAGTGACCCGAAAAGGCAACAGTAGAACTTCTGTCAGATAAATATCTGAACTGGAACTAAAATGGAACTGCCGCTTTGACATCATTCATTCCCAGGCTGGTGTTTCCCTCAAACGGGGGGCGGGGATAACGGGGAAAAAAAAATAGTATCGCGAACACCATTTTTCTAAGGCTTCCCTCTTCCTTTTCAAATTCTCCCTTAAAAATTACTAGACCTGCGTCAACCTTTTCTCGCTCCAAAGAATCTCAACCCTCGACTTAAGAGCTAGTTAGACAGATAGGAAACTCGGTGTATTCGAAACATCTCGAAGAGATGTAACCTTAACCCTGTCTAATGCTACTCAAACCATCTCCACGAAGTTTCCGGAGCGAATGCCTCCGAAATTCAAATGCATGTTGGACGCCATCCTGCTGATGCAGGGATGTCCTATTCCAACCACATTCATCGGCCACCGCTAACCCATTGTTTCAATCTCTCCGCATCCCCATCAACTCAACACAAAAAGGTATGACACATGAAAGTGGATATTTCAAACGACACCAGAAGTAATAGAGAATTTAAAATGAAAAAAACAGCAAAATGAGTAGTTTTATTTTAAATTTTTTTTTTAACTTAGAAGGTAATGCTGTCTGATTACACTTTTCTGATTACATATTTCTCATTACTAATTATTTTCAACCATAATGGGTAACGGCAATGTTTTCAAACGAAAGCAAAGCCGAATGAGTTTTGAAGATAGCGGCGTGCATTTCAGGAATTAATCAGTATCATATTTTGCCTGAAAAACCACTTTTTTCCACACAAATCATTTATATTAGTAAACACGCGTTAAATCCTCACATATTGCGGTACCGCCGCCTTGCATAGGGCAATAAGGGTCACGTTAACGTGTTCTAGCGTGATTTAACCCTGGATTGCTCACCTCAGTTTAATTGTGTGATCAAAGGAAAAATATGAATAGGCGCGAGTCAGAAATGCTCAACTTCACTGACACAGCTTTCGAGAGGAACGTCTTCAAGAATACAGGTCATCTAGTGCACCGAAAAAAAAACGAGGGAGGCTTAGGTCTATAAAATGTGTTGCATACTGTTACTGCTGCTATTCAAATTAATAATCACACCGCTGTAGTACTGATCTTGCAATCGCCAATGACTGAAAATCCAGCTCATCGCCCAGAAGCGAAGAGCAAGGAGCACTAACAGAAGGGAGAGGGAGGAGAAGGGGGGGGGGGAGGGGGGCACTTGCGTGGCGTTGTTCTACAATCTCAAGCTAGGTCCAGCTGTTCCAACTTTTTTGAACGTGCCTTCGTTAAGCGGTATCGACTCGAAATTACACAGAGGTTCAATGGGATCTGGTCTGTCTGCAAAGACTCGTCTGAGCATAATGGCGGTCCAGCACGAGGCGTTGCCAATGGACTCGATGCAACTGTGTTGCTGCATCTTTCACCAATAAATATGGATTATTCAGCATTATCGATGAAAAAGGGCCTCTGGACATACTCTATTATAATTACGAACTGATGCATAAATACTATGCAACATCATAGAATGCAGTTCGAAAAACGCCTCTTTCATAATCGAGCCAATTCTAGGAATTCAGCATTATCGGAAAGTACTCTGTTCAAAAATCCGCCCAAAAACACCAAGCGAGGCAACGACACGAGAGCAGAAATAGCCACGAATCTAACACAACTCCAACACGATATTCCGCACGTGACTGCATCCCGCACGATAAGCCCAAGCAATTTCATTTTCATATCGAAAGGGTGCACCGTTAACAGCAGGGGCACATGTCCTTTTGATTAGGCTCTCCTCTCCAGCATCGCCTCGAGCATTGATGGTATTTCGATGAGCATCAGGGATGAGGGTCATTACATAATTCTTCGCACGTGGCCGTGGCCTCCTGATCGGCCTAACATGTCACGCAATTCACAAGAACCGACAGAGATAATAAGACGTGTCACAAGGCTCGTGAGCCATGATCTTGAGTTGCATACAGGGTGACCCACATCAAAATTTTACTGATGAATGGCCACGTACAACATAAACCAATAGACGGAAGCTGAAACCTTAGCACGGAAACTACTGGCAGCAGGGGATAAAGAAAATAGCAGTAGAGAGCACCATCAGCGCAAATTTTACAAGCAACGTGGCCGGTACAAAAGATATTTTGTAAAGTGGAAAGTCAACATGTTAGTGCTCGCTACGAAAATCGAACTGATACAGAAGTTTGATGAAGGCCACCTTACCAAGCCACATCGTGCGCCAAATCCATATTCACGAACGGCGTTGGGGAAACTCAGGGCAAATTTTGAAAAGACGGGATCTATGGCCAAATACGCCGAGGAGAGGAGGCCATAGGGTTTCGTCAGACGTTTCTGATGCATGTTCCTCACTTTCTTAAAAGCCCATGCTGCCAGGAGTAGAGTGCTACGTTTCAGCTTCTTCCGTCCCTTGCTTTGTATTAAGCATGACCAGTCATCGGTAAATTTTTCAAACTGTTCAACCTATATAGGCCATAAAGATCGACCCTTTCCTGTATCGAAGTTTTGCTCTATAACTCATGGTTTCATTCAGTTTGCTTTGAAATAGTGATTTAGAAATATTGTTCGGTGCAACCACAGGTTCGGAAAGGGAAACGGATTTTACGGAAACCTTGTTTCATTGCACCTGGCGTTTCCCCTCCCCAAATGTCAGAAGTGATGCGTAAAAAAATCCATCCGTGAAATTTTTGCATTAAGTCTATTTGCTAATCTCTCTGCGGTCATATATAAAAAAATTTGGCCAATTTTAATATTTTTTTGCTCGAATCGGGTCCGGTCGAGCCGCGAAGTTAGGTAGCATTCAGGGTTCGGGTCGGATGCAGGCCACTTAAATCCTGCCGGATTGGGCTCTAGCAAGCGTGTGGGCACGTGAGGCTGGCGGAAGGGGGACAAGGAGGGAGAAGGTGCGAGAGGATTTGCGAGCGGCCTGTCGTCTGCTAAACTGGTTTTCTGGCGGGAAAAAAATTAAACGCAGATAAAGCGCCACCATTAGGGAACCCGTCCGCCCAGAAGGGCAATCAAGGCCTTGCCTGATTCGTTGGGCGTTCCGCCGCGTTAAAATCGGCATAGGTTAGAGGGGAACTAACTGCCATGCAATTGGGCAGAAATCGCGGTTGTCTCTTAAGGTCGTCGTTCAAAATTCAAGGCGTCTCGCCTTCGTTCCTGAGGGACCCGAGATATACGGGTCCTAAGTTCGAAATAGATCGAACTTGATTTTCGAACTTATTCGCAAACTGCCAAATAAAAACTGTCCACAAGATTTGAACGCCACTTCACAATTACACACAATGCAAAAATATTTTGCCAAAATCCATGTCTCGTACTGAACTTGTGGTAGCACCATTTAGTCACTATTTAGAAGAGAATCTAACAAAGTGAATGAGATCTACTTCATTGTTCTGCGTGGAACGACGCCGGAGGATCGAGAGTCTAAAGAGACCCACCGATTCCGTGACCTTTGACCTTGATGGCCAACCCAAGTGTCCTATGAGTCCTGAAAAGTGGTTCTCCCAGGTCCCTAGCAACGATCGTCAGGAGTAAATTCACGACCATAACTGAAAATGTGAGTCTGACCAAACGCTAAACAGAAAGTGCAGAATCGCACTTTCAAGACTTTCCGAATTTACTCCAGTAAAAACCGGTTGATGGCTGACCTTTCTTCGCGGGGAGAAGATCCAGGGCCGGGTCCGCGTCATCCGGGAAGTCCGCATCTGCCGAGGTCGTCGACTGGAACATCAAAGTGGAACGGCTTTAGGACGAGGCTTATGGCGACTCTCGACGCGTTGGCTGCCTGCTTCGTATGCAAACCAATGGAAACTTAAAACTAAACATTTCTAATCGATGTCGAAGCGGCCACACACACACACACACACATCGGGCAAAAATTTAGCTTGGAAGGAGTCTAGAAAAGGGAGCTAAGAAAAGCTCCGGATGAAGGGGATGAAGGACGAAAACTACGGCAGTTGGCGAGTTCGAGTACGTCTCGGGCATCCAAGATGGAGTTTCTTCTTCTTCTTAACTGTTTCCTTGATCCGACGTTCTAGGCCCGCAACTTTTGGAAAAAGTTGCGGGCCTAGAATGTCGAGGGTCGCCCTCTGTCATGGCGCACCTGGCAGGTACGGAAAAACGACAACGCAGCAAAATCGGTTGCAAGTAAATTTCCCATTACGGCGAAGGGGGATTCTGCATCCCCCGCAGAATGCCCAACGCGAGGAAATCCTGCTAACGACGAACGAAAAACGCCCGAGTCATTCCCAGATGCTAATGTTTGCTAAGACATAAACAACTTAGAGGTAACGGTTTCTCCTACCAACAACGAAAGCGTCGCACGTACGGCACGTCTTCCGCGGCGAACAAGGACCCGACACTCGCGAGAGCGCAGGAACCACACAGAAGGAAGCACCGGTCCGGCACTCGACGAAAGAGGAACTAATGCGCTTTAGGGCAAGTTACCAAATAAAAAAGCTAGTCGTTGTATGAGGAACATGAGAAGGGCGTTCAAAAAGTTTCTACAGGTGCGCCATGACAGAGGGCGACCCTCGACATTCTAGGCCCGCAACTTTTTCCAAAAGTTGCGGGCCTAGAACGTCGGATCAAGGAAACAGTTAAGAAGAAGAAGAAACTCCATCTTGGATACCCATTAATTAACGATCGCCAACTTTTTAATTCCTAAATCTGCCGCAACCATTTACTTTGTGCGTGCAGACCGACCATCTTGCGACCTCGGAACGGTGTCCCATAGACCTCGATCAATTTCGGAGCATTAATTTCCCTCATAAGCTGATCTATCGTCTGGCGAAGATATTTGTTTTTTATTTCGCGTTTTCTTCCGAGCGAAGAGGGCCCAGTGATCAAGAGGTCATTATTCCATACGTGAAGTAATTGATTAGTTAAGTAATTAAATAATTAGTTGATAGGTCGCCACTGAAACACCTTAAGAGATATTTTCTAGGGTCACTGGCTCTTCGTTCCAGCGGCATTTTACTGGAAATTGCTCAAAAGAAGTCCCGTCAGATTAGTTACATGACCTGATGGTATACCAATTATATATAATCGATATATCTCATATTATATCCCTTTCCCGGTCTATTTTGTATCGATGGAGATACTTCTATTTCAAAAGAAAGATTAACACAGAACTGCCAGGAGTAACTCAGCCTTGGAGTTAGCAGAACGAAACAAGACATCGTCTCCTCAAGCCTACTGAGAATTTTCTTCCGTCGGTGACAAGGTAAAAAAAAAAAAAAAAATTGCAATGATAACTCACGTCATTCCAGTCGTCCAAGGGAGGCATGAAGGAGGCGAAGAGGATCGGCGCGGGGAGGTCTGGTGGGGTCTTCGCGTCCCGGCGTTCTCCTGTGGGGGAGAAATATCATGTAATATGTCGTTTGTATTGTTATGTAACGAGTTTTTATCAAAGTAGTTTGAGTTTGGGGTGGTTTCGACTGATTTTAGGCTCATGAAAAAGTCACGATTTCCCTTGGCCGTCAGAGGGGTCTCTTTCAGTCTCTGCCGCTAGTGTGCAAGGTGAAAAAAAGGTTAATCGCTCTAGGAGCCGTTATGAAATCGAAGGGCAAGCGTTGTCCTCAAAGACCCAGATGCAAGATGCCTATCCGTTCGACTCTCCAGCTTTTGCGAGTGATTCGCTGCGACAGCCCACGGATTTGTGAAGCCGGAAGTCGGAAGCCGTCGCGCACTGACAGTCCCCCAGGTCATCGCATCCATGGGAAACAGAGTCGGCCCCCCATCCCTCCCTCCCTTTTCACCGGCCTTGGATGCCATCCACCCCCTGGATGCCATCCACCCCCCGGATGTCCCCCGCGCCGCCACTCCTAGACAGCCAAGAACAAAAGGTCACGGTCGCTTTTCACCTTCCACGGCCATCCGGTCCACCAGCTCGCTCCACATCGGCTGTCCGTCGGGCATCTTCCTCCACGGCGCTGCTCGTGCAATGAGCCGGCTCACGGGGGAAGACGACGCTTAAAGTCGGGTCGGGGGACTTGCGTTCTGGCTTCGTCCCGCCCAGTTTATGTGGCTGGTAATCCCTTCGAGAACCGCTTTCGCCCCTCATTTGCTTTCGGCGCAAACAGACTTCTTGAAAGAGTAAGGATAAAATTAAGTGGAATTAGCATCGATTTGCGTCGTTATCGGATTTGGTGCCGAAGAGAAGCGTTGCCAGGGCGACAAACAAATCGTATTAAAGGGCAATTAATTTAGTATTTAGCAAACCGGGAATATCCCGACAAAGAAGATTACATCCCAAGGACACATTTAAGACGGAAACGGGTCGTTTTCATCAGACCCAGCGTCACGAGTGTGACCCCCGGCCGATAACGCATTGTCGATCGGCTTCATGGTGAAAAAGAATCGAGGGCATTTCGCAATATGTAGAGCAACGAGCGGGATGGGACGAGGAATTTCCGACGATGAATGACCGAGAATTTGTGCGTAATCGTGCGAAGAACGTGCTTGACTTATCCTTTTTCCCCCCCCGTTTTTTTTAGATATGGGCAGACCCCCAAAACACTTCTCGACTCCCTTAGCAACTCGTCAACCGGGCAGGGCTCATGGGGGGGACGATATCTTAGCATTGAAGGACACGGAACGAAAAGGGATGGCACGTCCGATGCAAGGTTTCATGCGATGTCATTTTGTCGAAGCGACAAATCCAACCGTGTTTGTGGCTGATGAATTCACGCTGAAACTCCTTCGATCATCGCAGATACGAAGCCTCCCCCCGAGGGGATCCTCCGCCCCCCACCCCCCCCCTCCAACCTAATC
>CAJPEV010000518.1:0-114283 GCA_905338385.1 Darwinula stevensoni
TCCAGAGGGTATTCATTGAAAAAAAATCTGCATCCTGGCATCAGGACGCATTGTCGCCAACGTGTTAAGGATTCACTGAGCCTTGGGTATGACAGATAGCTTATGAAAAAAATTCAATTCTTAAGGTTTTGTGATATCAGGTATCAGCTTTTGGTCAGTAGATTTTAATTTTCATTTATTTGCATGCCTAATAGTAAAATCTGATGATGTTGCATAAATAATTAAATCTCATTCCATAGCTGCAAATGCAAAATTTTGTGGTAAATTGGTTAAGTTAGAGTTGATCAAATATTTAAAGGTTAAAGAACATCACACCTCCTGAATTTGCTTCGTATTATGTTGTTGGAGCAAGATTGTAATTGTTTAAATGTATTCTTATCAAATGGGATCTTTTAGTTTCCCTTTCACCATCAAGATGATCAAAAAGTAAATAGGTGTATTGAAGACATCATAGTACAAGGAAATAATGCAAGGAAAATCAATTCTTGCAGCATTAACTTTTTTTAGACTCCCTGTATAATGTACTTGAGGTGATTTGTCAACTTGTATAAAAGGCATCTATTTTGTAATTCATTGCCTGCTTGGTCACTATTGCTGCAGAGTAGGTGACCATGAGACTCTCTCCAGTTCAGCAACCAGAAAGGGGTGGGAATCCAAGTCAAATCAGTCCAAGGGACTGGATCACTTCCCTCTTGAGTAGCAGTTCCCAAAGTGTAGTACATGTACTACTAGACACTGGAAGGTTCAATGCAAGTAGAAGAAGGTTTTTTGAAGTTAAGTATGGCTCTTGAGTCATGCTGGAGAGATAACTGGAAAATACACCCACCAATACCCTCATAAAGAACTCAATGAGCATTCCTAAAGCATTGTTATTCAGTACCAGAGCAGGTAAAATACATTGCATGCAGGAATGACAACTTCTCTTCTGAGAAGTGAATGCCATAATAATAAGGGAACTGAGAATATAGCCATTCAGTTCAGATGTCACCCCCTCATCTTGGTTGTCTTTATGTTGTGTTTCCAAAGCCTTAATGACACCTATCAGCTGTAATCACTTTGAGAGACCTGGCTCTTGAATATGAAAGGTCATTTGTATGGTGTGAAGGTAGCAGACTTCAACTGCAGCAAGGTTAAGACTTTGCACAAACATCAGAAGACAAACATGTTCAGGGTTGTGTTTGACACAGCTCATGACATATCACTGACTGCACTAACAGTCCTAAAACTATTCTGATGACTGAGTCCCTTTCTCAAGAGGGTCCAGAGCCCACTTCGATGTGAGATGGGGTTCTCTCGTCGTGTTCGCATGGCCACAATTGAGTATGGGAGGACCACTTCCGATGCCTGCAAGCGGTTTCGTCTGGTTTGCATGCGCTGCCGCCACTTGCAGGCCAAGAACAGGAAGACGAAGAACACCATGGCAACACCACCTATCACAGAACTCACCATTATTGCGCTTTGAGTTGCTCCTTCACCTGAGGTTTCCACAGTGGAGTCTAGTGGGTCCTCTACCTCTAATAACTGATCCTGATCTCCTTCTCCTGTGATGATCACGGCTGCGAGTGGGTCCAATACATGAGAGTTCAACTCAGAGTCATCATTTATCACATCAGGGGACAAGAATGTGAGAAGTTCATCAAATGATCCAAATGTTGCAGAATCTACTGGAGCCCTTGTGGTGGATGTAAACATCCTGGAGGTGATTAGACCACGGTTATTGGGTACATATTGTTCATGAAGGGGCTTGTAGGTCTTGTAGGTCATCACAGGTTGTTTGGTCATGGGAGAGGACATCACTATTTTTGGTGACTCTGGTGATGGAGTAGGACTTGGTTCTGTCAAAATGGCTCTGTTTGTAGAGATGGAATCCTGAATTGCAAAATCTTGTGCCTGTCCGAAAATCATGTGTTTGACTATGTCTGGAGGCATTTGATCTTGAATTACAAGTGCTTGCTGCTGAGTCATTAAATTTGTGGTTGTGGTAGGAATGGTTGTTGAAGGAAGAAGATTTTGGGGCACCTCTTTGAAAGTTAGCTGCGAAAAGAATTTGGTGAAATCCAAAGATGATTCCTGGGTGGGCTCATGTCTGGAATTATGAGTCTGGATTGGCTTTTCTATTTTCCTCCTACCCTGATCCTTGGAGCTAGGCCATACCAGCCCTATGTAGGACTTTTCATTCTCCTGTTGCTGATCAGATTGTTCTGTTGATGTAGTACTTGATGTAGTACTTGATGTAGCACTTGATGTAGCACTTGATGTCCTGATAGCTTGCTCACTGGGTTCATCCTCATCCTTGGGGTGATTTTGGGTGTATTCTTCAACAATTCGACGAATTTCTTCTGGTGTCTGTGCATTTGCTTTTCGAAGGAGCTCACCTATTGAATGACGCTCTCTGTCAACTTTATTGAAGTGTCTTTCCTTGTGCTCCAGCACTCTTGGACTCTCACTTGATATTTCTCTTGCTTTCTGTGGAAATGCTGTGGTTGAAGTTGTTGTAGTGGTGGTGGTTTTGGTTGTTGTTGTAGGGGGTGGTGATGGTGTTGATGCTATTGCTACTGTTGGTTTTTGTGGTGGATGGGGGGTTTCAGATGTAGCGAGTGTCTTGCTAGTTTCAGGTCCGTCATCAGTTGTTGGAATGCTTGCATCATCAATCCCCTGGCTTCTGTCATCATCCAGATCCCTGCCATCCATATTTGTGTAACGAGCAACTAATGCATGGATCTCCTCAGGTGTCTTTGCATGGGCATTCTGGAGGATTTCTCCAATGGTCAGCCGTTGAGCATTTCTTTCTCGCCATAGTGAAGGAGGATGAGCATTGTGTGCTGAATTTGAAATCAAGATTGGATTAGTGCTAGCTGTGAAGGGTAATACTGTTGTTGTCATCATTGATGAAGAAGATGATGTTGAAGTCGATGGATCTTCTTGAGAATTAGATTGGAAGAGGTCTTCCAGACGTGGAATGTTAAATGTGGCTCGATTGGCCACCGATTGAAGGAACTTTTTCTCCACCTCTCTGATAGGCTGAATTTCAGAACTTGGCAGAGGAATGCTAGAAGTACTGGCACTGGTTGGTGCTGGTGTTGGAGTTGTTGTTTCGTCCCACATAGCTTGTGTTGTCATTTGAGATTCCATGGGTTGGGACTTCACTCTGTGTGGAGGGACTGGATCTGGGATTTCACTGAAACTTGTGTCGTCAGACCTAAAATAAATGAAATCTCAATATTAGAATTTCTTAATTGCTGACATTAATTAATAACATCCGAGATGAAGCGATGCTTCAATTCTATCACTGAGATGAAAACATTGATACCTTTAAATCTTATTGAAAATCCTTGAGATCCTTGTGAGTGACTTGGGTTTTCAGAAATTTTCGGTACTTTAAACAGCGATTCTTGATGTCCCCTCTACATAAAGCAATTGTCTCCCAATGTTCGGTCGATTATTATCTATATTTGAGTGGCATCCAAGTGATTAAGTGAGAGGAATAGATTCTAACTCAAATTATACCAGTGACAGTAGTTGCCCGTAAGAATGTCCTGTCATTTTAAATTTCATGGGGATACAGTGTAACCCAGGAAAAAAGAAAGGCCTTCAAATCCGGCAGAAGCTCTTCATTAGGTTAGCTAGGTCATCACTTTTGTCCAGCTTTGAGTTGGTGAGAGCAGCTGATGTCTCACCAGATGGTGCCTGCAGCCGATTTTGACTGCGTGTCATCGCCTTGAAGGAATTCTTCAAGGAGTTCCTCTTCGGAGTCTCCTTCCTCCTTCCCAATATCAGTTGTCTCCAAGAAGTCCTCGAAATAGGAATCTTTGGCCTGGGTGGGCCTGGGGCTTGCTTGAGTGGCTCGGGGAGCCCACTGGTTGGGACCGATATGGGCAAGTTGATGCCTGGACTTCTCCACCTTTTGCATGTAGGGCATGGAGAGGAAGCCGAGGAGTCGCGGCGGCCGGGGGCTCTGCGCCATAGAGCTCCCTCTTGGAGAGCCTGGGCCTCCAGGAACATGGTGACGGGCTCGAGGTCTCCTCTGTCTCTCTACCTCTGGCAACCCCCTAACAACATCAAAGCACCTCTCATTCAAATGCAAATAAAATGGAACACGTCGGAATTAATGAACGAGAAAAATTAGGGCTACCACCAAACGAAGCTCCTACAAGATGGACACCCCTCCTCTGCTTGTATCGCTTGAATTCTCAGGAGATTTAGAAACATGTGCGGGAATAGGAAAGCTGAGACAGTTCGACCGAAGCAAAACATCCATCAATTTATGTAGTTATGAAGCTGATTGATGTAAACGTCAATGCCCTGCTCTCTTCCTACACCCGTTCACTGAGGTGCCCGGACGTTTGCTAACGGATCTTTGTTGCGATTGACCGAAATGAAATATTCGCACTCGATTGGGCCAGTCTTGAGACGTGAAACCCATTGAAGCTCGTGGTACGTGCGACCATGTACTAGTAATTAGTCTCCAGTGGTCACGGTTGGCTATTCTGGGATCCCACAAGGAGAACCTTTCACCGGGATAATCCTTTATTTTCCCACATGCTACCGTATCGGCGGATTAATCGATCACATGCTTTCGGAATCTCTTGCGTCATCATCGGAGAAAGTTTTCTCTCCGTCGCGGGTATTCCATGGATTCCATGGATCTCCTGCCGAGGCGTGAGAGTGCATTTCACTGAAATGGCCATATTGGGTGAGATGACCCGTGAAGGAGAAGGGATGAAAAAAAAAAACTTGCCTGGGGTTCTCCTTTTCGTCTCCCCAGAGGAACTCACTGAGAAGTCGGCTGTCCGGATCGTCCAACAGGGCTCGGAAGTCCTGCAACGAGAAACGAAACCGTCTCTGGTCCACAGCCCGTCTACATTCTCATCGTGTAATGATTACGTGACGCTCTTTCGCTGAAGATCTTTAGGCCACAGATCAAATCTACGTACTGTGAAGGAGCATCGCCTCGAAAGTGGACTACAGTACGCGACATATCGGGCAGAAGAATCACTTGCACTTCTTGCAGGATAAAGAAAACATTCTATTAGTTTTGCTCTATTGAAGTACTGAAATGAACGACTAACAATGCTGGAACAATGCGTGAAAGGAAAAATGCTATTTAAGAGTTCGTTGAACGTATGTCTTGCCGGTGTCATAAATTATAGTTACTTGAAGAAAAAAAGAAGAAATTGTTTAGGTCTTCTCTTCTGGGAATTAATCGAGATGTTCTTTCTGAATTCTGGTAGAATGTTCTTTTCACAATTTTAATGTGATGATGTGCTCCTTAGAACCTCTCTGTGGACCGCCAGCGCGAGCCAGGTTGACTTTCATGGTTACCTTTCGTGTACTTTTCTGTACTTCCAGAAATGTATACGAAAGGTAAGCATGGAACATTCCGAACATATAAATGCAGTCAAAAGTGAAGGACGCATAACTAGTTATTTTAAAATATTAATATGCATAGTTGACTGCAGAATTGAAGTGCGGTTCCTTACAGAAGAAAATATTCATCTCGCCCCTTCATGACTTTTTTTTTTTGCTCGGACTCCGATCGGATTAAGTTACGACTTCTTTGAAGTAGTCTGAGGGGAGAATTTTTCTTTTTTTAAGCGACTAGAGCAAAAAGAATTCATTTCCGAACCGAATAAAAAGGAGTGCGACTGCGCGGATCAATCGAAAGCTGACCTGAGGGGCGCGGTACTGGGCGAGCCGAGTGGCGAGGACGCGGTCGATGCTGTCCAGAGGCCAGCCTCCCGGAACGAGGACGCAGAGGAAGAGGAGGGGAAGGAGGACGACTGCTCCCCTCATCTCCCTCAATGAACGGCGGCTTCTTCCTCGTCTGTCTCTGATCTCCGGGACTCTCCTCGGTCATCGCGCATCCCGCATTCACGTCTGTAAAGGATGCAAACGAGGGTTCTTCGCTACTTTTTTCGAGTCGCGATGGTATCCGTGCTTCTAAAATCCACTGTAGAGATGGTTCTGTTGGTTTCAGTCGAGTGGTATTTCTCTTTCACTCTTGGAAAGAGGCGAGAGCTAACCCCTTTTCCTCTCTTTTTGCTCATTTTCCCTCTCTTTTTACTCTGTAAAAAGAATAGAAAATTGGAGTAATTTTCCTCTCTTCTCTCTCGTTTCTGAGTAAAAAGAGAGGGAAACTGGAGTTAGTGCTCTCTCGTTTGTAAGAGTGTAGGGCCCAAGGAGGCCTAATTTTCCTCTCACCATACCTATGGTCGATATAGCAGTCGGCAACAACCGAAATTTAGATTGTACTAGACTGAAAGCTTTCTCTGAGAGGAATCTGTAGACTTTGGCATATCTGAACATTAATCGCATGTGAAAGCTTACGGAGGGAAAAGGGGGTTGAAAGAATCAATGTGACACGTTGCCTAATTCTACAAGCCCTCTAAGTGTTAATTCTCTGAGATTCCGTGCACAGAGGCTGGAGCGTGCAATTAAATGGTGCTGTGACCGAGGGCCATTCCATTACAGACCCAGTATATCCGCCTTGCTTTTCTTCGAAGTGGTTCACGGAACGCGGCGCAAAGAGGTCGCACTGCACTCTCATCATCATCGTCTCGTCGTCTGGGGTTCACTTTCTCGCTTTGTCGTTTTCTCCGTGAAAATCGAATTCCTTCACCCGTGATGACAGGGTGATTTTCGGAGCCCTCGGTCGCCCGGCGTGTCACGACATTCGTCCGGTTAATTTGCCCAGTCCGTTCCGCTCGATCGAGCGCGCTGCCAGTGCCCCCCGGCCCGGTCTTTCACTTTCCCACATCCTCACCTTTCCATCCTCACGGGGGATGGAGCTCCAAAGGGGAGGGCGCATTGTTCCACGTTATCGAAGACGATATCGAGTTCATTACGGCATCGTGAAATCGAGCATGCAATTTTTCACAAATGAGATCATGTCGGTCGTGGTTGCAACATCATCGTCACGATCTCTTGTGTCTTCAGGAACTCGTCGGCGGGATGCTTTTCAGCAGTCGCAAAAAAAATGGAGTTCCTCTAAAAATCGGCTGTTGTTTTATTCCCTGTACTTTCGGACTCAGTGCGGAGTATTCTCGCGCTGAGTTGCTCTTATCATTCACTCTGCAGCATTCCTGCAGAGGGAATATGAAAGACTGCAGTATAGATGAATCCCTGGGATTTTTCTTGGTTTCTTGACGAAGTTTTCATGAATTCCGCAATACGTTACCGACTAACGGAAGTTTGAATTGTAGGTCATGCAAAGTCCTACTTTCGTCATGGATCCTCTTGAACCCAAACTGGCAACATTTTTTCTGTACAAGTATCGCGTCTCTTTAAAAAAATTTCTCCCCTATTGGCAGGGATTTGGATGTTCTCAATCAAACTGTAGGCGATTGTCTGGCAGGAGCATCTCTGTCCTCGAGCTGCAGAATTTCGTCATAGGGTAGAGATTCTCATCCAAGCAGCTCTTGTTACTGTGGTGTGGATAGGCGCACTAAGTAGGGTTGCCAACTCTTCGAATCAGACTTGGAGATCTCACTTTTGGGAAACTGGTTATGAGAGATTCACGCTATCGGGTGGGGAGGGGGGGGGGGGGGGGGGGGGTTCCATCTTTTCCTGAAGATGCTTCAGTGAAGACCGCGACGGCTTAATGACAACTGCCACGATTCTTCCTCTCGGCTACCGCTATCTTCAAGCCTCTGTTACATGTGATAGCCGTCGCCTTATACTTCCCTATGGACGTGGATGAGTGCGAGGTCTCATACCAGGGAATAGCCTGTGCATGTTGTTTCACATCCTTTTGTTCTTCCGAATGAGACCGGGAGAATCCCGATCTCCCGGCATCCTTTGCTAACCGGTCGGGAGGATGGGAATAATACCGGGAGACTCCCGGTAAACCTTAGGAACCTTAACACTCATCGGGAGGTGGGGGTGAGGGGGAGGGGGCGCTCTCCCGCACACCTTTGGTCTTCAACTGGGTCTGACTGAGGAGTGAGGGGTAAAAACATTTTGCTCTTCCCCATCCTCAAACTTCGAGAAACTTTATGCGTCCGTGGCGTTGGCATGGACTTGACTCCGTAAACGCCTAAAAGTTTCTTCTGCTATGAGACAATGGGTGACATGCACCAGATTCGTTTAACTTTAAACTGATTCGTTTTCATAATGGGCGTCTATGGGAATAAGTTTATCTCTGTTAAACTGATTTCCATAGGGTTGTGGGATCAGATTAGTTTAGCGTAAACGGATTCGGTGCATGTTACCCAATGTATGTTTAATCTCTCTATGATGACTGAAATAAAAGTTGTGCTGTTTGAAATGCTGAACCAACTGAGTAATTGTAATACTAACTCACTTGTGCCAGTTCCGATGTGAAGCTCCCAAGATGAGAAAATCAGTCTGTGACTTTTTTCCACGATGAGGCCATGATGTAGCAGCCTTCTTTAATTACCTGTAATGTGGTTCCGAAAGCCACTGAGGCGGAAACTCAGTGGGCCTAATTGATCGCCGAGGCTACCAGCAATGCTTTAAAAGGTATTTCCTTTACTCGGGATTTCCACGGAGCGAATGAGGAGTGTCTGAGATGGCGGGAAGAGCGTTTCACGTCACCTTCAACCTCGTATAGGGACGACTCAGTCACGTGACCTTCAATCGTTTCATTACATGCAGCTTCCTAGTGTTACAGCGTAAAAGTATACATCCTGATAAGTGCGTTTTTGTGGGACGCTTGTTATGGGCACCGGAGTATTACTGCGATACAGAGGTATACTATAACGTTACCTTGGAATGTGTTCTTTTTAAAATTTTTATTGGTATCACAATATACCTGTACCAGCTTTGGCGGCCGACGTCAGTTCTCATGTCTCTGGTGCGAGTTCGGATGCGAATGACTGTGAATTCGGATCGACTTCTAACTTTAACTCGTCTGCTACTTCCATACGAAAATTAGCGTTATAAACTTCATGGACAACTCCGCTCTGGATCCATAAGTTGGCTACGTGCCTGTTGGGAGAGAGGGAAAATTTTGCTTCTCCTGGTATATGTACCGTGAAATAGTTGTATCGTGGGACCCTGGCGCACTCACGTCTCCCAGCCTTTCTGGTAATGGAGAAGGTAATTCATAATTTATCTGGCAAGCTTTACCTTTCACAATCGAGGGTTGGCCGGTTTCATATTCTTACCCCACACTCAGGATTTGCATGAATGGGACGCAGGGCAGGTTTTTCCCCATTGGATTAACCATGAACGTCAGAGTAAACTGCATTATATAAATAGGTCTGCTGAAAACCTTGAGGCTCGGCACGAAGCTCTAACTTGTCTGTAATCTTACTATTGGGTGACAATTTTCGGTTGTGTTCTTTTGGGGGTGACGGATATCACTGAACTTCCAACATACCCTGTACCGGCCAGAATTCTATCAGGGGTTCCAAAATGAAGATCGAGATTTCATGGTTGGAGATTTCTTGGTATTTTAAGATTTTCCCCAGAAGGCAATGTTGAACGAGTGATTAATGGACCCGCAGTGACAACCTTACATTTAGACGATCATAAAGCATTTAAAAGCCGGCAAAGTCATAATTAACGTTGGGCTCGCTCGGTTTCCGACTCGGTCGAGGGAAATGAGGACACACCCAACCCTTCTCTTTATCGAGAACGCAGGATGCGAGACCCAAATGGCTTCGACTTCGATCGCTCTACCTCCTTTGCTTTCTTGCAGAACTCCATTTGTAAACGTGACAAAGGGCATATTCGAAGGCCAAATGCTGGTAGCGAAAGGGAGGGAGCTCTAGCGAGCCGAAAAATGTCATCCATGAATGAGGACTGCTGACAGTGGGGTCACGGAGAGTAATTATGATTTATTATGATATAGCGGGGAGTCCGGATGTTGGACGCGTGGGGGTTTTGTTACGAATGAGTGCCCTATCTTCCCAACCAAATGCATGCATTTACGATATGAAATTACCTTTTCATGCATCGTTTCGACAAAAAGTCTGTGCTCATGAAGCGAAACATTTCTTCCTTTCATGCCATGAATGCACTTGACCCCCTTTTTTTTTATTGACTCGATCTGCTCGTCGGCTACGAAAAGGGAATGTAACGTACCGTGAGTCCCACAGAATTTTCTTCTCTCCCTGAAACAATAGGTAAGGAAATGGATGCATAATCATGTGAATCGTGTAGAGGAGACAGCCGGTAGAGAAAAGTACCCAATGGCCGTCTTTAAGACGAAAAAAAAAAAAATTAGAGAGCATCTGCTGGAGGCCTGGACCGATCCGGGGCGACAGATGACGCCTTCCTTTTTCCGGATTATGTAGAATGGCTCCGGCACCACATGATGAGGAGCCGAGCCCCCCAAGGAGAAGAACGGAATGAATGAAAGGAAAGGGAGAAAAGGGGGGAAAAGGACGCGGAAAAAGGAAGCTATCGAAACTAGGGCGATCCGCCGCGGCACCTGCTGTCCCTTGTTTCCAGGTTTTTCTGTGACGGGATCGGATTTGACGAGTCAGCCAGGTCACTTCGCTCCGTCGAATCTTGAATCTCGTCCTTTCATTGTTCATCATTTCCCGAGGGAATCCCACGAACCGGAAAGCAGGCTGTAACGTGGACGAAATTGTGGGGAACGGTCCAGAAAATTGAAGGGAGATCGGTGAGGATTTCACGGGGCGCTAGGACTCGATTCTCAAGTTGTACGAATTTCTCCTTTAAGTGGATCAGTCCCTTTCTATCGGCAAGGGTTGCTATTAAAGTAATGGAAATTCTTTCCTCTGGAAATTGCAAACCAGATGCATTGATATCTGGTCCACGTGTGTTCTTTCTACGAAATCCCCTACAATTGCATGGCGTTTTTGCACATGTGAATCCACTGCTCGAAGCCAGAAAGTAGGAATTCTATAGGCTGTTGCCTACACCAACGGGTTAATTTTGCCTGCACGTCATCTGTTGGTTGAAAATGGCTTGCGGCCTGCCATTTGACGCTTCGGTGTTAGAAAGAGCCAGAAACCTGACGGCGCGAGATTTCTGCCACATGTGTTAATGAAGTGGATGGGCAGGACCTCAACTCGCCATTTCTCGACTGTCGCCATGTGCGGCAGAATTCCCTGTCGAACCGAGTCTATCTTCGACTGCGCGTGAAATTTAGAGTTCAGCTCAAGAACTACCTCGAGAGTCTCTTTCCTGCACCGAAGCGTCAATCGGTTGGTCGCCAGCCATTTTCCAACGAGAAATGATGTGCAGGCAGAAGTTACCGTTGTCGTCAACAACGTGGAGAATTTTGCCTCTCTGGTCGCGACGCGAGAATTGGGTTCCCGGATGCGGGAAAATGTGCAGTTGCAGGAAATGTAGAAGGGGTACATGTTGACACGATATCGATGTATCTTGTCGACAATTTGCTATGGCAACTATTCTCAGAACTTTAAATAACAACCTTCGTGCGTTTGAAAATGAGCAGAACTCGGTAAGTTTGGTTGTGGTCACATCCAACAGCTGGACTGTGTCTGTCGTCCGTGTTCTACTTCCCACGAACCAAACCAGAGGAAAAGGATCTTGTTTTTTTTTTTTTCTCTTCAATTTCTCTCTTCTTTCGAGAGTGAAAATTGTTGTCTTTCACTTCCATGCCGTCTCTGTGCCGTACTTTTGCTGGGTAATTGTCTCCAGCAGACCCACTAGATTTTTATTTTTTTTATATATTTCCTTTGCGTTTTTCCGCTCTCGTGGGCCTTTCCCTCGGAGGAAAGGGGCGCGTTTATCTCGATTTTTCAGTTTTTTTTCGTCTCAGCTGTTCCACGTTCACGACTGTAGACTCGCGTGAAAGCAACGCATGGTGCAATGCGTACAGCAAAATAACAATGACGACATTGTCTATCCTTCCTGGCTTTCGACAGCGATCCCGCCCTTTTCAGTGGGAATTATCTCCTTGTTTGACGTGTGGATTTATAGCACTGCTTCTTATAACATGCCATTGTTAAATATCCTGTGGAGCAACATGAGACAATGATAAATTCCCCTCCTGAAGAGTCACTTGACGTTAAATCCTTGAATTCCCGGGTAGGAAACGTATAAAAATTCCTAAAACAAGTTTCCGCGGCGTTTTTTTTTAGTTTTGCCCATCAGTTTGAGTGTACATTATAGGGTGGGCCAAAAAAAAAAGGCAGTTTTCAAGGGTACACTCCATGTGCTGCAGATATTTTAACGCGGTTTGCGGCATTTGAAAGAGTAATTTTTGCTTGGTGTTTATAAGCTCCAGAATTTCTGAAACTGTCGAAGATATTTGAAATGTAAATACACCATTGTAAAGCTTATCCATTCCTCTTTCAAATGCCGCAAACTGCATACATATATATGCTGTGAGTGCAGTATAGTGTACCGATGAAAACTGTCCGTTTTTTTTTGTCTACCCTGTACATTGCATTTCATTACTGTACATTACAGGCAGGCTTACTGAAATCAGCATGGATTGCATCGTCTTTTTTTGCGTGGTGCATGTTTCTTGGTCTTACATATCGGATTTCCTCACTATATCATATCACTTTAACGAGAAATTTCCAGTGGAGCGTATAATGAACGAGAAGAAATGCTCGACTTCTCACCATTTTCTGCTGGATCAGTGCATGCAAAATCGCGAAGAGGGTCAACAATGGGCCTGAAAAATTGGACGTAGGGTTTGGAGTCATGAAGTTCTTGACCTTTTTCGGAGGGGGAGGGGGTTTAGTCAGCGCTATTTATTTGGAAGTTGATGAAGCCGTTGTTGAAAGCCCCCCCACCCCTCCATAAATCTTGCCGCTGCCGATAAAGATTTCAGACGTTTGACATTTAACTTGGAATTCCCTCTCACTGACTTTCAGACTAGCACCACAGAACCGGAACTTTCATCGTTCTTCATT
The DNA here is from genome assembly GCA_905338385.1 of Darwinula stevensoni. Taxonomy (NCBI): domain Eukaryota; kingdom Metazoa; phylum Arthropoda; class Ostracoda; order Podocopida; family Darwinulidae; genus Darwinula; species Darwinula stevensoni. The sequence goes on from CAJPEV010000518.1 coordinate 12,828, forward strand.
TGGAGTGACAACGTTCAAAGTTCTCCACGCCTGAAGTTGTATTGTTTTAAAAATTCATGGTAATTTATATCCGTAGGAATCGGCGGCACACATGAGCACGTATTCACTGCAGCGAGGAAATCCCAAGCGCAACGAGCCTCGGCGAGAATGGGAAAAAAATTAGTGAGGAAATTCCACATTTTCACCTGGGGATACGTCGTAGACGTGTCGAAGTATCGGTCGAGATCAGATCATCTTGAATCATCAGATCGTGACTGAGGATTCGGACCCGAAGTAGGGAGATAGAAACACGTGAAGAAATCACGGAGAAGGCAAGAGAAGCGAGAGCACGAGACCCGCACTCGAGTGCGAACTAAATTCAAGTGTAGTGAAGTGAAGTGACGTGAAGGGACGTAGGGGAAGGAGAGAGAGAGAGAGTAAGAAGGGCAGGTTGAGGCGTGGATGAAAGTCTCGGATTGGCCGACTTCTCGAGGGTCCTCCCTACGTCTTTCTCCTTTATTTTGCTCACCCCCTTCCTTCCGCTGTCTTACGGCATGTGATTCGTTGATATCACGTGGTCAGGTGTTTTTTTTTTCCGCCACTTTTCGTCACGGCCATCTGCCTTCCCATCCCGATTTACCTCTGATTTCCTGGTTTTCGGTGGTCCTTCTTTCAAGAAAAAAAGAGTCCGCTAATCGTTTTTAGTTCTGTCTGTTGACACTTTCCTTGTTCGACAATAACGTAAAAATATTCTACTCGCCGTGAAAATCGGTATACGAACTAAAGGAACAGGCTGAGTTTAGTTTTGCTAACTTCATGCAAAAAAACAACCGCGAATATTACATTTTTTCGCATTAGCTCTCTACGAGAAATGCACGAGAGGCTATCAGTCTTAATTTATCTCGATACATTGTGCGTGGACCACTCCGAAAGTTTTTTAGACTTACCTTCAAGAAATGAAGGGAGTTTGGAGTCCTCTCATTGTTTGAGTAGACTTCTAGATTTGTTCGTGTGGGCTTCTTCCTATTTCATTGACGCTTAATGACGTGATGTAGCAGATATGCTACATACCAGACAATGCGCAGGTAGCGAGCTCCTGAGGTAAATCTGTTCGTAGCAGATGTGCAGCCGTCCGGTCCTTATACCTAGCAACTATGCGGTCGCTTTGTGCAATACACTCCTGGTGGCAAGCAAATTAAAACCAATCCAACCATTAAAACCAATTAAGGCTTCGTCGTATGGCAGATTGACGTTTTTTATTTAATTTTCTTAAACTTTACGCTAATCCAGGGTCCAGGCTCATCCATAATTTTACATTTTCTTTTTGTGTTGAGGTATGTACGAATGTTGACGGACCGACTGAGCTCTCTAGCGTCCATGCACCATGGGTTAGAAAGCTGAAAATGCTGTTGTTAGTAGCAAATGAGCAACAATAATATTTTCGAGCCTACTACTTAGGGTTGATTTTTGAACAGAACACTATCCGATAATACAGCTTTATTCCAGGGAAAATACATTATATTTCCTAGTAGTAGAGCAGCATTATTGATAGTTCTCTGTTCAAAAATCCACCCTTACAAATTTGATTTTAAAAATTATTTTTTACTTGTTCCGTGTTCTAGGATGTAAGTGAAACCTACCAGCTTTTTTTTCACCAAAAATATAAAATTATGTATTATTAGTGCACTTTGAAGGGAAGCAGGTAGTTTGACCTCATGTGGAGCGTTTCCTCCAAGGCAGACCTGACGTACCATCACCTTTATGCCTTCATCAGCTGATGCTTGCATGAAGGAGAAATCTCTATGAGTAGGCTTTCACTCATTTATCTTAATTTTTGGGTGCGAAATCCAAAGACGTTGGGAGTTACCCACGTTGATGGCGCGGCGCTGAAGAAGGGCGCATGTCTCGGAATCATAGACTAGGCGATCCTTCAGCCTTCGTAACTAATGAATCCAATTTTTATGAAACGGCAGATGAGGCTGGACAAAACATAGGAGCAGGATTGTTAGCCGGACAAATTAAGCGCCATATTTGGCTTCTCTCAGCATCGTCCTCTACTCACATATCCTTGCATCTACATTATGTACCTTGTAATTATGTACCATGTGTCTGCACTATCTATTATCTTTCATTTATCTCATTTAAAAGTAACAGTAATCGAAATGAGCTTCTGTCCACACTACCATGGTTAACCGTATCGCGCCGAAAGTTCCCTATGGAATCGCTGATTCAGGAAATTTCCAAACCCTCAGGTAAATACTTTTCTTGAATAACGGCTGTTAGCTTTACCACAACAACTCAGGTTATCTGATGATCCGTTTATAACGTGTCAGTTGTGTCCCTGCACACATCTAGAGCAGATCAAAGAGAACTCTTGGGAAATCATGTTTTTTTTTGGAGTAATATTCAGAAAGTGTTTTCCCTGTTACTACTCGTATTTGTTAAGTTTTTGCAAGTTAGATTATGGAAGATGGTATAGAAGTGTCGATAAACATAAGACAGAAAATAAAGATTTGATCTCTAGCAGAACTAATGAAGTTGCACGTTTTTTTTATCTTTTAAATTTAAATATTATTTAATAAAAAAAAATGATTGCAGAAACATGTAAGCGTTTCCCATGTCTTTCCGAATCTACAAAACTGAATGGAATATTTTTCTCGTGCGCAACACACTATTCGGACACGGAAGGGTTAGAGTGCGTTATTTCGACGCATAGTGAATTATAATGACGAGTTTTGAACCCCCGCTTGGGTTGGCTGGAATGGGTGAACTCGAGTTGTCTGCTTTATCTGTAGTACTAGCAGGAAGGCCCACGAATATCGTGGGCATTCTAGATAGTTAGCACCTTTGGCTCGGGAATCCAGCTAAATACATGAAAAGTGAAAAAACGATCAAAAGGGTATTACACGTATAAGGGTCTGGATTCTACGCTTATTCTTCATCTGAATATTTTTCACGAAGTTTCGGCTCACCTATTGTGTTTTAACTCGTCGTGTTATGCTGAATTCTAGGACATTCTGCACGCTTTAGAGCATTTTTTTTTTAGGAATTACAGGCATTTCGAGACATTTTGGACATAATGGGAAAATTTAAATTAACTTTTTGATGATTTGGACCTTTTTCGGCACCTGACCGACCTCTCTGTCATGTACAGTTCTCTGGGAATAAGCGTTACAGGTGCCTATCATATGTGTAGATCTAACAGAAGCGGCACCAGATTTTTTTTAAAACCATCATTTGAGCAGTGCCCTGCATCTGCACAGTCGTGGTTATAATGTGATCATCGTTTGTAACTGTTCAATTTGACAGTCTATTGTTATGTGTCTGTCCTCTATCCCTATCGTCATGACTCTTATAAATGTTACTTTTACCCCGATTATATTATTGCAATAATCGAAAGAGGATAGTAGAGGCATCATCTTCCCATTTCCATCGCTTGTTGAAAGAAGGCCCCTGACTAAACTGGGTTTGCCCAATTGCTTTTTTTCCATGGGAAAATCAGAGAATTTCCCCCGTTTACCTGAGAATCGAGCCAGAACTAGCGAAAGCGAAAAACGAAAAACAGGTTGATCGCGATATATTTCTGCCCTCTCAACCGTCTCCCACAGTGAGAATTTCCACCGAAGGCTTTTACGAATCGAGGTTTGATTTTTATTCTGGCGTTATGGAAAGATGCTGGCCTGGGATCCGAATGGAGGTCGAGCATGAACGTAATGTATAAAAAATATTGCAGTTTGTTCTGATTCCGCCCTGAATGGGCAAACTGGGGGGTGTTCTCTTCTCTTTTGTTCGCTGCTTCGGATGGCTGGGATGAAAGCCCCCTTTTCCTTTTCTTCCTTCGATTACCCTGAACTCACTTCTCGCATCGTCATGGTCTTTGTTGAACACCTGGAAATCTCCCAATCCCCTTCTCCTTTCGCACAATGCCATGCACTTAATCGGAGGAAGGACAAAAGGCCCGATCGGAAGGAGGTGCCCTATATTTCGAGGAAATAATCCCTGCCTTTCTTGAATCTGCAGTTGTGAACTTTTCTTTTCAACTCTCGTTTAGTCAGATTTCTGCTACTGGAGAAGCAACTCGAAACGAATACTGGTCTCTCGCAATACTAGTGCTACAAAAGTTAGTGGTTTTCTCGTTACCGGTAGTTTTCAGTTGTATTCCCTAGTCCGGTAATATATTTTTTTTTCAGCAGAAGGAAATATTTCTACGGATATTTCTAAGCTTCAAAAATGTAGTTGAATTTTCGAGAGCAGAGTATCGAGACCGTATATTTTCAGGTAATCTTTATGCCACAGACACGCACCAAACTGTATTGCAGTACTTTTTTCGCTTCTGAAAGCCGCGAGGAACGGGGAAGGGACGGGCCAAAACGAAACGTGAAATGCCACATGATGTCTCAGAATATGATTCAATAGAGGATCCTATTTCCAGAGAACACATGGAAAGAGGATTTTGGTGAGAAAGAAACCTGGAAGCAGCATTGCATGACGAAGAGATCCGGCATGAATGCTCCAGAGAAGCGGAAAATAAAAATTGGTAGTACCCGTCACAGCGGGATAAGTTATTTGATAATGGTGTAGTGATTATGAGGGAAGAGGGGGGAAGTGTAGATGGATTACCTCCTTAAAATATGTCCTGGTGACAGGGAAAGCGACCTCGAGGAGCAGGAATTCAAAACACATTCACTTTCTCTGTCTATGAGGTTTTTCTCTCTCTCTGTATATTTTTTCCGAGTGGCTGAGCACGCTGCCCTATTGGACTACATCCCTCATCTCCCCCCTTACAGGTCGTTTACTTTTTTTTTTCAAGGGTCCCTTCAAGCCCTTTCAGTCACATCTTCAATTTCTCTCTCACATGACCGTGGATTTCCCAGGTCCAATTTACTCGCCTCGATGCTTAAGCCACTTTTAGCTGACATTAGAAGAGCTACTTACGGAACGTCCTCAGCGGCAGTAGGCGATACCTGCTCTCACCGGCACTTTTCCGGCATTTGGCTAAGACAAATGTTATTCGCGTGAAATACACTGACTTAAACCGCAGTTAGTTGCCATTGTTGTTCTTCGACGACAGATGCCCTGACTGCCGTTAAGGCTCTTCTAAATTTCCTTCGGTCTGTCGGGTGAAAAGTGACTCCAAAGGGCAGAGTGAGTTTTGTTTTGCACCACCGCAGAAACGATACCTGGGGTTTCATCTCCTTCACTCTTTTTCTATTCCACCCTCCTTTAATATGATTCATTGAAGTCCCTCCAACACCTTCTGGGCCTTCCGGCGTAATTCATCTATAAGGCCCTTTCTCTATTGAGATTGGCAGAAATAAATCAGGAATTGAGCCACCTGCTAGATACTCTTCGATTGACGCCTCGATGAAGGTGGCATCATTAGCCTCGATATTGATGACAGTCGAAAAAGAATGATAAACAATCCATAAATCAGACACCTCTTGATTTGGGTCCTGTAATTTCCTATAGGATTAGCAAACTGGGAGTCTTCCTATTCATTCTTCTTCCTTTTCTTTTCCTCTCGCTTTGACTGCGTTCTTTTCATTCCATATTTAGTACCCGTCGCAAATGCACCCCGGTACTCCACTCATCTGTCTTGCCACACGATATTTGAAACGAGGATCCAATTAAGTTTTTCAGAGTGCCGCTATTCAAAACGTGTACTAAATGAAAAGCAGTCTTTCGACACCATAAGGTGAAGTAGTTCCAGTTCTTTTAAGTACTGGACCTCCACTCCGGAGGGTTCCATCTGCTCTCGATTTTTTCACATTCATTTTATCGTTTTTCTTTTATCTACGTGGATATTTAAGATAATTATTTTACCCTCGTTCGCTCTCGGTCATTCGTGTTTTCATTTAATTTATTGTTTCCATATATATTTTTAAATCTTTCTTATTGTTCTCCTTTGACGAGATGAAGATTAGCTTTTTATTTTCATTTTAGTGTTATTCGGATATTTTACTCATGGACACTGTGCGCCATATTTTATTGTTGCCAATAATGGTTCAAGTTAGTGTGTGAAAGGGATGAAACCTTGGACAGAAAATTCATGGTATATCTTCCAAACAGACGATATCGGTAGAAGTCCATCCCTTTTTTTGTTTTGCCTGAAAAACAAATTAACCCCACGAAGCCGGCTTTAAATGCAGTATACAGAGTATGGCAGGAAAGACTCATGACTTCGAGTCGCTGTATCGCAAGACAGCTTTGACCGAAGCTCGCCAAATTTGGTGGGAAGGAAGCTTGCCTTTTCCACTTTAAATGTCACTTTAAATGTCACTTTAAATGTCTTGCGCTTCGAAAATAACTACAGAATACTTGTAACTTATTATTTATTATGCTTATTATTTTTTATTATTTAGAAAACAGGTAATGAAGGACAAAGTAAATGAAATTTGTCTCTTAAAGCCGTAAAATATGGCATGACACGATAACGACAGGGCATGGGATCGGATTAGTTTGTTGTGGTTGCTGCAGTATTGGAAACGTCATCGCGCGTGAACATCCTCGGCGCCGCAGTCCAGAATTGGAGTTTCGAGTTTCGCAAAGTATTAATTTTAACTGATGTGAATTGTCAGACTTCGTTCAACATTTCAATAGAGAAAAGAAGAAGACAGACTTCATTCCTAGTGTGGTGAGATTTGATTAAAATAATCATGAGATGCAACGACTCGAAGTCGTTGGCCTTTCTTGGCTTTCCCCTGTATTTGCTCATCCGCAATCGGAAAAACTATCGTGCAGCATTGAGTGATTTCTCTTGTTTTAATTGGGTTTTCCTCATCGCCATTTTTAAAAAGTTAAGTCTCCAAGGGACTATGAAGATATGGTTTCGTCTCCTCCCGTTGAAAAATAAGTCAGTTTTCGTGGCTCAGACAAGTGCCGCGCTTGTGATGATATGTCTTGGAAAATGATCAGATGAGTATGAAGCAAATGATGAAGCTAAGGAATGACTGCGCCTTTGAAGCTTTTTGTCCGTAAAGAGACTGCTGACCGTGTTGATGAGAAACTCATTTGGTTGATGTATATGTACTTGATGCCTGCCAGATGCTTCCATCCTTCCCCTTCCTGCCGTGAAAAGGGGAGGAGAATGCGAAGCTTTCGACGTTTCGAGGTCTCGGCTTTTGTTTTCTCGCTCTTGAGAGAGAAAAGATGATGAGTTGTGAGATGATTGCAGCGTCTTCCTTTTACAAAATCCGCACAGGTGGTGGATGGATCCCCTCCCCTTCACGATGTCTATCACTACGATGATGATGATGATGATAACGATGGAGGACGATGCGAAACTGTGTTCCCTACTTCCAAAACTCTTTTATAAAACATGCCCGGGCCCAGGCTCCGTAGAGAATTGAAAAGGAATTGTAGATGAAATACCCATTCAACCAGGAAATCTAGGTGCCCCAACGTAAAATGGAATCGGAATCCCTGGTTCTGAATCTCGGGCAAACGACGGGAACGTATTTTTCGTGTACCTCCCCGCTCTCGTTAACGGTCCTAAAATTTATTGTTATCTCTGGTAATGGGGATTTACTCGATTATTAGAGCTCTGAAGGTGTTTTTGTTTTCTCTCTCTCCCTTTCCCCTTCGTTATTGTATCGGAGGTCAATCTACTATCAACATTCGAGTGTGGGTGCAAATAGAATGAGATTGCATTAATAATTTTTTCCTACCTCTTTATATGATCCAGGTGGGCGGTATCGACGGTGATGACTCGTCAAAACAGCGTGCCAGGGGAAGATGGAAGACCGAGCCTGGCCCTCATCCCTTTCTATGACATGGCCAATCACGCCAATGGACCGGTGTGTCACTGTCTCTTTCTTTTGCACCTTTCACTTGCGGGTGCGTATATTTGCACACACAGGAATTCCTCGGCAGTGTGAATCCCGTTCTCGAAAGTTGCGCGTGACTCGACGCTCAATTGTCCGTCATTTCGCGGGATTCAGAAAGTCTAAACATGCTTCGTCATATCCTGAGGATTATGAGAGTCTCAATATGCTTTTATGGTTACCAAACGTGAGAAGTAGTATATGGTATCGTCACATTCTTGAATTATTGACATTTTTATCCGAATTGCCTGAGAATCTTGAATATCAATAATTTGATGACCAATGTGTTCATTATTCTGACACGATGTGTTTCTACTTTGCGAGCATACTACCTCTCGAGATTCCAGCCCCACTTTTAGAGGGGTTTTTTTCTGAGCAGTTTTAACTAATTTTCAGAGCGAATTTGATGTAGAATTAAAACGCTAAGAATTTTTTTTAAATATTATTAGTATATTACTCTACATGAACCTTTCTTATAGACACAAGAGACTTGCTTGCTCCTTTAAGAGACGTTCCACATTTTCGAAAATGGGATTGTGGCATGATAAGATGTCCCAAGCCCTGAGACTCTAAGATCTACTTGAAGTGAAGGTAGAACGTGTTTTCCTGCGAGAGCTCTGATGGCACCAGAACACGGAACAATCTTTTCGTGAGGATCCGTATTGAATTAAATTCATTTTCGTTCTTGGTGTCTACCCGGTGGAGTTATTATCTTTCTTGTCGCGCATTCATTTATCATTATTTTGTCATAATATAGACTCTGGTGCCAAAAGGTGAACGCATCTTCCTGAAAGTACTTTCGTATATGAGGAGTTGCATTGGGAATGCTGTAGAGTCGATTCTTAGAGTGACATGCACCAATTGAGGAATTGATTAGTTTCAAGACGAGATGAACAAATTTACTAAAGCACGTTTATGAAAGTGTTTATCTTTGACATGCGCCACCGAAAATCAGATTAGTTTCCATGAACACGTTTATCCACGACTTAAACACGTTTAAAGGTAGTGTGGTTGCACTTGAAAATAGAACGTTGAGTATAGTGCCAGCTGCTGCTCCACTGTCCGCACACAGTCGGCAATGGTGTCCAAGGAAAGACGAAACCTTTTTCGGAATTCTTCTCCATGGAACCATTCAGTAGGATTGAGCCATCTCTGGTAGTCCTCCTGGCAGTTTGGTTCAGGATCTCGTCAAAAACTTCTATCTCTTTATTAGTTTCCATTTCAAACCTCGCTAGATGATTGATGAGAAGCAAGAAAAATGAGGTCCACTCGGGCAAAACAGCATGTTGAACTGCCTCTGAGAATCCGTTTTGAGAGTTAAACCTGCTATGGAACAAGTTTATCTTTGAAGATTAGTTTAAGAGAGAAATAAACTGATTTCATTTGGTGCGTGTCACAAATCAGTTTAGCTCCTAAACGGATGTGGTGCATGTCACCCCTAGACTTTGACATTTTCGTTACGCCCGGTTTCCCTCCCTTCCATTGTTGCGCTCAGCCTGCCGAGTCTTTCGAACCGGTAGTGTTATGATTTCAAACCCTTTTGCTCACCGCGTTGAGAGTTGGTTGTGAGTGAGACAAGTTAAAATCACGAGGGAACGCTTCTAATTCAAAGGAATGAAGCGAATGAATTTTCAAGAAGTTCGAGGCGAAGTCCGAGGAGCTCTCCTCGCTTTTTTTTCCGCAATTGCCTTCGGGAAAATTTCATGGTGGATGGTGTTTGCCCTTTGATACGAGTGTTCCACGAGCGTCATGATACGAAATACTAATAGGTAGCAATAACGGAAGCATAAAAGTACAATAAGGAAATGAAGTCCTAATTTCGTATAATAAATACATGCTACGGTATATATATGGTTCTTTTTGACACCTTATATGTATTGCCACTTAATCCATACACGTGGTACTGTAAGAAAAGCTAGTATAAATGAATATTCAGGATATTGCAACAAAAAAAAGATCAATGACTTTAAACCTTCATATCTTAGCTCCCAACGGAGTTATTTTCGCGAAACTTTCGCGATGCATATGTGCGCATGTTTCCAACTGATTCTGAAATTTTCATCTAAATTTATTGGGCCAAAACGATACTATCTGCAATTCTTGGGAAAGAAGTTAGAATTGAGGATGGACAAGAGCTCCTTCTGGTAGTGGAGTGGAAGAAACACTCGAGCGCTGTCCCTCCTGGTCATCAAGACCATGTCGAACTCCTCTTCCATTTAGATTCATTTTTAGGGCTTGTCGAGCAGATAAGTCAATGATGAGTATCAATCAAGAGGGTTTTCTCCAAGTTATTTGAAATTTCCTTGGTTTTCTGAAGGAACTGTCCTCTTCAAATGTCAGAATTGTTAGAATATCCTTTATAACTTTGATTTGAAGTAATGGATTTTGGTAGCCTTGTTAACTTTCAAATAAATGAAGGCGTGCTTCATCCGCAGCACTCTTTGTGAGTTATGACTTAAGCAGTCTTAAGATACACTCGAAGTCGTTGGTCTTTCTTTTCGTACCTTTGCGGACTCAGGTTGACGTAAATCAAGGGAAATTTTGAAATGAAATATGTGAAACGTCTTTGGATATTGATACTCATTTATTCATCTGTTATTCATTTGGAATGAAAGCCGTCGACCAGCCCAAAGTATGAATTTAAAAGGAAGAGGAGGTCGAAGTGGTATTGTTGACCATGAGGGACAGCGCTCGAGTATTTCCTCTACTCCAATACCAGAAGGAGCTCTTGTTCATTCTCATTGTCTAACTTCTTTTAAATAATTGCTGGTAGTATCGCTTCGACCCAACAAATTCTGATGAAATTTCGAGTCAGTTGGAAACATATATGCAAAGTGAAAGTTTCGAGGAAATGGCTACATTGTGGTCGGAGATATTTAAGTTAAAAGTCATTGGTCTTTTTGTTTGCCATACATGTATATTAATTGATCCGTGCGCTTTGATCTTGTCCAACTTCCCGCTTCTTTCTTTCTCCTTTCCGACTGTGGAATGATGTGATGGCGGAAAGCAGTTTTCTTCGGGCTGGAACGCGGAGAAGCGTTGGTGCGAGTGCCTGTGTCCCCGAGACGTGAAGGCCGGGGAACAAGTGTTCATCTTCTACGGGGTCCGAAGCAACGGGGAATTCCTCGTCCACAACGGTTTCGTGTACCCGGAGAACGAGGAAGACGTAGTGGCGTTGAGACTGGGACTGGGACGCTCGGGCTCGGACCCGGGCGTGGAGAGGAAATTACGTATCCTCTCACGTCTCGGCATGGCTTCGCCGCACACCTTCTCGCTCTCTCCCCGTCGCCACCCGTTCGAGTCCGGGGATCTCCTCGCGTTCTTGCGCCTCTTCCACCTCACTCCCGGTGCGTCTCCTTCGACACTCTCGATATCGAGTTAGGAATATGGAGATTTGGGTTTGTGGAGACTCGCATTTAAATGAATGAGTCGGTTACGGTCGAAACGGCAAGGTTGAACCCGCTACATTCTCGAACCGCACCGACCATAGAGAATTGGGCCATGGTCGTATACACATAGTTTTTATGTAGCGAACACGTTGAGTGCCCTGAAGGATTTTAAAATATATTGACCGGGTCGCACCTTCTCATCGATGAGTAAGTTGGAGGCAGTGGTTATAGGAATAACAGGAGGGAACCTGGAAATCGACGCAGAGATTCCGCGTTCTGCAGTACGCGTAATACCCGAGCCGATTATCGAATCGAGCACAAGCATGTCCATTGGTGTATGATAAACAAGAGCTGTAACTGTAACACACGGTGGCACCAAAACTACTTTTTCTCTCGACCGACGACCGATTTTCGAGGGATGTAAAGTTCTTTCCAGGTCGCTTTGGAAGATCTCTAGAACTAGAAAGCGGTCGGAATGTCCCGAGGAGGACAGGAAAGACAGGTTTTTCATCCGATGGGAGATGATCACCCAGAACCACATACTCAAAATACAAAACAACGTCAAGGATTCCTTAAAGCCAATCTCGCCTATTCTATTGGCCGGGTATCTTTTATTTTACTTTTTATGTTACACGTCATTACGGTTAGCCAGAAGAAATACGGAAGCTTCGATTCATGACGTTTTTCGTCCTACTTGATTGCCATTTCGAGGCTTAGAAACTAGTCAGTCGAAACTCAAATGTAAGAAATGGGCAAATGCGGCATTGAAGCTTGCAATTGTATTTCCGGCCAGTAAATTTGACCGGAAATTGGAAGCATGGCCCAAGGAATCTTGCTGCTATGTCTGCAGTTCCGCCTGGAAATTGTGGAAATGAATGCAACGACTGACCGAAACGTCGACGGATGGAAAGTGGGGGAGAGGAGAACCATGGAGGTCTGTTTAGATCTTGTGCTTGTCAACTATTCCTCTACCCGCTTCGTAATACTGTGCAAGTGGGAACTCGCGCAGAATTTGAGATGTAAAAAACTGTTTCTGGCCCGACGATTCTAGTTTTCCCTAATGAAAACCATAGTGATTAGGAAAGGAAGGAACCTTGAAGAGCCAGTGGGTGGAAACATTTGGTACCAAACTGTCGAAACTGAAGCAAATAATTACAAATGGTACTTCAAAGGCTCATCTACCACGTCCCCCCGGGGACCCAAAAAAAGAAAGAGACAGTTGCATACATCTGTACTCTATTTGAGCGCGTTGCGGTCAGTGTGGGACAGGCCTGGATGGACAGGGAGATTTTCCGCCTAGCTGTGAAAAATAGCACTAGACAAGGACATGTTGGAACGGATTGGCTTGAGGCCCTCTGGAGCGAGACACAGCTCTCAGAAGTGGCCGGACATGTGAAAGCATTTTTTCACGTGCAATGGAAGTGACTGCGCCGTCCCCATTCATTCTCGGGCTCGCTCTGGGGACGGACGTCTGATTTTTATCTCTATGCCGCGACAATTCGCTGATACGCAGCCTAACTTCCTACTATTTGTTCGCGACGTGTTGTCATTTTACTTGACTGCTCTCATTTTGTCTGCTTGCCGATTCTTCTGAACGCAAATGGAAATATGGATAGAAACGGCCCACAATCGTGCAATTTACAGGGTGGGCCATTTATATCTGACACATTTATTTTTGTAATAAATCAGTACCGAACAAAGTGATGTAAGTTTATTATATCAAAGTGAAGTACTAACATTGAAAATTGTCACACCATCACAGGTCTTAAAAATCAGATTCTTTATTTGCTGTCCTTCACAATTGATGCATTCCCTGCATCGAACCACTACATTGTTCATTACTGTCCTCAGTGTGTCTTCACCATTACCAGCGATGGCTTCATTAATCCCGATTTTAAGTTCATCTCCTGGGACGTGTCTTGTAAACTTTGCTCTTTAATAATCCCCAGGAAAAAAAATTCGGTGCGGACAGGTCTGGGGATCGGGGTGACCATAAAACAGTGCTTAACCAAGAAATTACCAAGAAACTTTTCCTTCGCGAAACACTTTTTGACAAACGAGAGAATGGTGTTACGATACGGGGCATCTCTGCGTCGAAATTTGCATCCGAATGCCCTCTGAGTTTCCACAACAGAGCCATGTCTAAAGTACTGTAGAGTTCCACAATTTTTACTCGTGTTGGCACATCCCAATGTTCCATCATTCAAATTTACAAAACTTTGCCGGTGACATGGAGAAAAAATGCATTCAAATTTACAAAACTTTGCCGGTGACATGGAGAAAAAAATGCATTCAAATTTACAGCTATTTTTTAAAATAGAAATTTGAAATAAAAACGTGTCAGATATAAATGGTCCCCCCTTGTATATACTAGCGTGCTACGAGTCGACTGAAGGGAAGGAAGGCAAGACTTTGAATTATGGGCCCCGTGCATGCTCTTTGACGACAGTCGCTAATTATGGAATTATCGATGGAGTTGTTGAAATGCGCTCTGCAAGCACGTAGCTCAGGCAAGCCAAAGAACTGAAGGGGGAACTGAAGGGGAATCGTATATTGGCGTAAATTTTAACACTCTCGTCCGTTCGAAAACCTACATAACCCGCACTAGATGTTTCTCGTGGAGGAATCCGATTTATCGCGCCGATTCACAGAAAATGAGCATTTTCATCTACCTCCATCCGCAGGTACTCTTTCTTCGAATTGAATACCCAAGCTATGAATTTGTAGAAATGTAGTCGAAGTGAGAACTGACCGGAATTTGACAGGAGGGTCTTTGCTCCAAGTAGTTCCACGTGTCAAATCCCTGGCTACACCCCTAAATCTGACGGTACGCATTGCCATGGCAAAGTAGAGGGAATTTTTAAAGGTACCCGGTCTCCTCATTCCCAACCTGGGAAAAGATTGGCACACGGCCATAGGGCCTCCAAGCAATGGAATCGGACAATGATGATCTTCGAAGCCATTGTGAGAAGCCGTGCGAGACGCTGCTACGAGCGAAGAAATCACCCAAGCAAGACGGGACTGGTCTCAATATTTTTTGTTCCCCTTCTTTTTTTTCATGCTTTCCTCACATACTGTCGATGATAGTCATTTTATTTGCACTCTGGATAAATCGACGGTGAAATGTCCATGCATCGTATATGCAAATTACCTCTTTTCTCTCTCTCTTTTTCTCTTTCTCTAGGAAGCAAAAAATAAGTGAATTGGTTACGAACTTGGGGGCCGAAGGCATCAAAATGCGCCAAATGGTTGCAGCGCCTTTCTCATTGCACCAGATGTCGGTACATATTATTTCACAGGTCCAGCTAGTTCAATTCGTAACTATGACTTATTGCTTTTGATGGTGTGAAATTTGTGTTACCTGGCTACAATTTCAATGGTATTGACGCAAATTTTCAAGCACTTCCGTACTTGGAAAGTACGACCTCATTTTTTTTAATTGAAAAACTCCTCTATAAAACACTTGTAGCGGATATACTAGCATGTAATACCTTTAGCCAAAGTCTAACATGTGTTTTCCAGCAGTTTCTGAGAACTAAGACATATCTCTTGACCATTGACCATTCCAATAAGCATAAACTTAGCTCATAGCTGACCATGGACTTCAATCACTTCTTTTTCTGCGGAGAATTGCATAATGAAAAGTTGCTTAACAAACTGGGCAGGTCCAGTTCAGCTGTGGACCTCCCAACAATGACTGCTAAAGACAGGAGGTTGCAGCGAGGGAGATAGATAGATACGGAGATGGAAGGGGACCGTGCAGCACTACAAGACACGACTCTGCTCGAGTTCAGCTAGCAACCCTCTCCGCTGCTATGTGCACACGACGCGCAATTGAGTAGTTTCCGGGCTTTTTCTCTACCAGTATTTCCTCTTGAAGTTGCACAAATTTTATGGATGGGATAGTTCGTTCAGGCAGTGGAGGTAATTAATGCGAATTATCGTATGTATATCTCTTTTCTCGTACATTTGCCAATTTTATTATATATTCAAGGTATACTCGTACACTCTCGAGACTAAATACGAGTGGTTGAAACCTGGACATTGACATGATAGGTAAGCCTTAACTAATGCGAGGCTTGACCCATTTTTTAACCTTCACCTCATCCAAGAGTCATTGTTATTCACCTCCGAGTTCAAGTTCTGACTCGGAGGATCCAGAGTGCTTCAGGCTTCTGGGATAACGTGGCGACTCCGTATCACGTGCAATGAATGCTCATCGAACTGCAGTTTCTGATCATTTGAACCAGGAATGCCCAATTTTGTTGGTCGTTGGCGCCACTCAGCATGTGGGCAGCGGTCCCACGGGCTACAAAATCGAAAACTTATGCTGTGTTATAGGACTAGGTGCCAAGGGGAAGGGGGGGAGGGAGGCGGATGTGTTAAGCGAAAGCCTTACGTGTGTCGTCTCAAAAAAAGGAATGGCGCCATTTTAGCTTTTTATATCTTTTAAATCTTCATCCGATATCGTGCGAGCCTAATGTTTTTCAGGACGTGACATGAATCATGAATTAGGAAGATTTTTGCCATGTTTAAAAAGTTTCTCTTAGGGCCTCATTTGCAATGATTTTAAAATGAAGTACTGCATATCGTTGTGAAGAAACTAGCTGCGTGCCGCTCTTCGCCAATCTTGACGCTCTCAAGCGTGACAGGATGCAGGCAATAGAATGTCTCAGTGAATAAAAATACGCATTTGGAACCAATTATCTTGTGTGATTACAGATTTTGTTGTATTTAATGGTTAAAAAAAAGAAACTTCTCTCTCCATTCATCTAAGATGCACGTGCACGAACATGAGGTACTCTCGATGTCCGCATTTTTACGAATAAGCTGGTACATTTAAAAAAAAAAGCAAAGAAATCGCAATTAAAAATGAGGAAAGACCAAATTAATCTGAGACTGGTTGGGTATTTGTGCTGAGCCATGTTGAAGCTTGCCAAAATGAAATACTTAACAAGGATCCCCAAGAAAATTCCTTCTTCACCTCGCTTTTTCATGTTTTTTTTTATGTATCGCATTTGAAGCAGTGAGTGAAAAAGCTCAGCAGGAGTCTTGATTTTCACCTGAAACTTCACATGCAGAAATGAGGTTCACACATCTGATGGAGATGTAAAGAAAAAAATTTACTGGGTTGGGACCTGTGTTTTTTTGTTGAGATAGTAATGTATGCTTCATTGATGCGGCGAGCACTCATTCCTCCTTGTGTGCCCCGTTGTCTTTTCACTCATCCCTATTTTTTTAAATATATTTTCCCAAATTGCCTCGTAGGCCACACTTAGTGCACCCCTAATTTAGACCTAAGCCTACGGCAATATATCTGTCCAGTTTGACCTAAAAGTCTGATGGTTACGTCGGCTAATTACTTTTTCCGCGCATATCATTGACATACATCTGCCTCGTGATAATAAGAAAAAATATCCTGTGGGATAAACAAAATTCTTGACTGCTAGAACAGAACAGAACAGGATTCGGAGTGTAGGGAAAGGGACCGGGAACGAGAGCGTAAGAGGATCTGTATGAAAGTTGAGGGAGTGAAACCGACTGGTATGGGCCATGAAAAGCAGTCTCTTATCCCTTTGATGTATCATTTAGACTGTAGAACGGCACCTTTCAACATCTTAACTCACCTCGAAGATGCGCCGATCCAGGATGGATCAACCTCAATTTAATTCAGGTTAAATGAATAAAAACTCCCGATGTGATCTATCGGTTGGAGGCTGGCATTGGTATGTGAGTGAGAAGCTTGCGACTCACGTGTCATGAGTCGGACATCGCGATAATTCGGAGACGAGAGCGTTGGCGCCCTGGTTTGATGAAAACCTCTAGGGACCTTTAAAAAAAAAAAGGAACAAGGCGCCCTGAATTCTCCCTTGTTGTGAGACCTTCACGCTGTCCTCTCTAGAATTCTCACGTACTCCTCTCCTCCCTCATTCACATTTCAATGTTTGTTAAGAGGGAATCATCTCCACGGAGTTGATTTGACTCATTCTACGCGTCAAGTTACCTACTCCGAATTGAAATCCTTTCTAGGCAGTGAAACTGTCGTGAGAATAAGTTCGGTGAGGACAGAAAGGAATTCGACCCGGGGTCGCTGCCCATTGTCGCACGCTGGCAATAATGGGGAGGAGCGTTGTTACAGAAACAACATGTGGAAATCGCTACTTTCCTATTCAATCAGAATAGACATGAAACATAAAAATTCCACGGATTCTTTTAACATAATATTATCAATGTTTGTCCTCTTCTCGACGGCAATTTTTAATATTCGAGCCCTTTGGTTGATTGCATTGGAAAAAATATTGCTCCACTCCTCTTTCAGCCCAAGCTAATTGACTTTGGTCACTTGTTCTCGTTTTTGGACACTTACTGCCAGCATACAGTAATCAGTTGGATTACAATCAAGGTTATAGGGGAATCATCTATGTCTGTTGATAATATGCTACATGGCCTGCAAGGGAGGATTTTGTGCGTCCAGCCTTTTGTCTCTGAGTGGCGCCATGTTGAAAAACCCAAGACTGACAATCAAAGAAACGCTAACTTGTTCGTATCATGTCTTTTTTTTCTTTGCCTTTCCAGCGCGTAAAGAAATTGAAAACATGAATGGTGTCTGAATATTTATGACCCACCCTGTACAGTGGTTTCAATCATATTTCTTTTTGGAATGATGAAATTGTGGATAGTTTATGATAAGAGTTGAGACCGATCAGTCAGGCCATATTGAACATTAATGGTTAGGGTCCAACTGGTAACAGATACCTGAAGCTTGCACACAGGACAAGTATTGTTTATTGGCGCAAAATCCCAGCCAATCTGAATCTTTTTATTATTGTAATTTTTTTTTATAGCTTATTTTTTATGAGTTTTAGGCATTGTGTTGGAGAATCTTTTGTTTTCATTATGTTCAGCTTTTTTATTTCAGTTTTTAACCAATTCAGTCCTTGGTATAAATTTTGAATGTGCAGTCTAGGAGCATTGGATGATTTAAGAGTATAAGTTTCTTCCCTTTTCTTGACCCCATTGTGTACAATTGAAACTTATGACCTGCAGGTGAGAGGATAGCCATTGGTTATTTAGTAAGTAAAATATTGATTTTCTCATGATTTGAGTGAATATTGGAAATTGGGTGAAATGTCTGTATTAGTACATTTCTAGCTTGTGAGTTGCATCAGAATTAGAGCTGAGGACTTCATTAGAATTTTGTAGATGTCAGTTTTTCTTACAGTTCTGTGTGCATGAATCAGTATTTTTCCCATTTTAGGTATATCCTTAATGCATGTGCATGCAACAGAGATATCCCTTAACACATTTGCTGCCGATGACGCACCTCATCGTTATCCTTTCCATAGAAATGAACGTCATTGGCAGTGAACATGTTAACCCATCTGCATCACCCTCAGTTCTGTTCAGTTAGTTTTCCTAAACATGTAGTTAGTCTCCCTCTCCATCTTGCATCACCATGTGGCTGTGGGTGTAGGAGTGTGAGAATGTTTTGCACAGCAGAAGCAATAAAAAAATTGAATTGAACTCATTTTGGTGTAGTTCATGCTTCACCTACAACCCTTTCAATGAACAATATTTTCTGATTCATCTCTAGTTCTCTAGTTTTAAGATTTAAGGCAAGAGACACCATACATTTTACATCCTATTTGTTCTTCATCTCATGAAAGTTGCTTGGACACGAGATTTGTGACTTCACTTGCTTCTCCCATAAGCAGTGAGGAGATGGACTTGTCAGCTAGACCAGACAAGACTTTACTTGGTTCTTTCCTCTTGCATCTAACTCAAACAGTTCCTGATATATGGTTGCTTAAAGAACACTGTGTACTAGTACACTCTGGGTGATGTGAGCCAGGCCCTGTACAATGGTCCAGTGCACCCATGGTGATCAGGGGTGGACACAAAGCATATACCAGTATATCTGTTGATGTGGATGGATTAAAATATGTGTATGAAGAATAAATTAAAATTACTCTAACCAATATGGGTACCTCATGGCATTCAAAGTTATTGCCCAGAGTGGTTAGCTCCTTAATGGAAAAATTTTTCTATACCAATCATTTTCTTAGCAAAGAAAGAATATGCTTTTATGCATGCCTTGCTTGAATTGCAGTGGAGGTGAGTAAGTTTGAGGGGAATGAGGAGAAACTGAGGGAACCTGGAATGTTCTCACAAGAACTGGATTCCAAATGCAAGGAGTTCCTGCAAAACCGAATCAGCCTTCTCCTTCGTGCTTATCCCAGGTCACTTCAGGTCAGCCACAGTTGCATTCATTTCTCTCTTATATTGTGTGTTCAACCCTTGCCTGAGGCAGCTCGACATCTGACAATAGTAAGTGGAGTAGAATGGGAGAAGTAGTGTACCACAAAAGTAAAAAAGACCTCAACTTCATCAAGGGGGGGGGGGGAGAATCTTTAGAGAAAAATAAATAGGTCATTAGATTTTTTAGCTTCTTTCACCTGTTTCCAGCTTTGTTTTCATGCTATGTTTTGAATCTGTTGCAATTGACCTTGATGCATGTATGAAACAGCTTCATCTTAAGTATGTGAGAATGAGATTAGGGATATTTTTCTTTCACACTTTCAGGAAGATGAGGGACTCTTGAGCTCAGGGGATTCTTTGAGTCATCGAGGGAGACTGGCAGTGAGTCTAACCATGACTGAAAAGAAGATCTTTAATTGCCTTCTCCAGCATCTCAATGACTCTTGAAGTGCCTTGAATATGTCCAATTGTTAATGTTCTTTGCTACTCATTGAAGAACTTTTATATTTATATCCAACATCCTGTGCCTCTGAGCTCATATTTATATGATTCATTATTTGAGAAATCTCATGGTATTCTGGATGTGTTACTGTCTCTGTTGAGGGCACTCTTACTTGTGAAGCTTTGTTTATATGCATATTTTAGGCTTTGCCTTTTAGCTGGGTAGAAGACATTGGGATATCAGAGGCATCTTTGACTCAGCAACATGTCAAGAATGCTCAAGAGGGTGCCATTCCATTTTTAAGTAATTGAATTGGTCCCTCTCAAAGGGCCCTATCTGTGCTGCTTGAGACAGCATGATTGTGTACATGATTATGCTTGTCTGCATGCTCTCTGCATACTCCTACCTCTACTGACAAACTTAGGTGCAAATGGAATTTCAGTATTGTTACATTATTGTCCCTTGTGTTGGAACTAATTGATTGCCATTAACAGAAGTCCATTCAAAGTTTTCCTTGCCTCATTTGCTGTTTTCATCCTATAATCTAGTGGTTGTGCTCATGTTTTGTGCAATTGGTGATGCTTTCATATGTGAGTGAGCTGAAAAACTAGGGATAACAGCCAAGTAAGGTTAGTCATTCTTAACCCTTTCACCAATGAGTTATACTTGGGACCATGGCTGAGAGTGATGATGAAAAACAAGTATACTTGGGAGCTGCAGTGAAAGGGTTAAACAATGATTTCAATACTTGCTGATTTATGCTTGAAAGTGAAGTTTTTTAATACAGAATGTGGTATAACTAGTCTTCTAGGACAGACATCACTTCGTAAAAGTTGTCTACCTTTAAAAATTGAAGACAGGGCCAATAATATTCTCATTGACGAAAAAATAACACCAAGTGGAAGTTGAGCAATAAAGTTTGTACCCAAACTCAAAACTAGGTGTGATGAAATAAATTTCAGTTGCTGAGTTGTGAGATGATTCTTTGCAGGAAAAACTACAAGTTGCCCTAATGTAAAGGGAGTGGGAGAGTTGGATCCCCTTAATCACCAAAAGGACACACCCAGAATAAGTTTTTCATTGAAATGGGAGAACAAGAACTCCTATTGTGTTAGGGAAAATCAAGTGGCTTCAAGTTCATGCAATGAAGTACTGTGAGAAAAACTTGCCAAATCCCTAAGGCTTGGGTGAAGAAGGTAGTTGTGATGATGATGCCAGTTTCATTCTCTTCTTCACTCAAACCACTCAATGTATCTGAAAGCAACTTCTTCTCAATCATTTGGTTGAGGTTGGTCAGTTGGGATGATGGATACAGGTCTTAGCATGCATGAGGTCACACATTACTTTAGCATGAATGAACAGATTCTTAAGGATACAACTCATTTGCAGTTGCCTGTGTCTTCCTGATCTGGTGCTTCAGAAATGTGGTAATACCTTTTGAACTTCATTTGAATATTGTTGATGCATATTTTTTAAGAAAGTTGCTCAATGATCTTAATACTTTCTTTCAAATTCAACTCCATATGAAAAAATTCAGCAATAATTTGTTTATCCAGAACCTTAAAAGAGAGACAAAAGTTAATGCCATTTCAAGATGTGAAAAGGAATATCTTATCAAAGTACAGTGGTACCTCGCATAACGAACGCAATTCGTTCCAGTTGTGCGTTCGTTATGCGAGGTGTTCGTTATGCGTAACACAATTTCCCATAGACGTCTATGGGAAATCATGTAATCCGTTCCACGTCGCCGCGAAAAATCAAGGAAATTAGGAAAAAATGTTTCACTTTCACTCGCGAACACCTCGCATAACAGTTCCACGTCGCCGCGAAAAATCAAGGAAATTAGGAAAAAATGTTTCACTTTCACTCGCGAACACCTCGCATAATGAACGCACCGCTGGAACGAATTGCGTTCGTTATGCGAGGTACCACTGTATATGTTTGAGAATTTCATTGGTCCCATAAATAGTCACTCAATAGGAAGTTACATTTTGGATAACCTATATTTTTTTTTTAGAGCTCCATATTGATTGAAAAGTTTTTTGCAGTTTTAGTCATTTTTCCAGGGGGCTCCCTCTCATTGTACTGGCCAGTCCAGCAAGCTTCCTTTGCTGGTGTGACTGGGCCACCTACTCCATGAACAATATCTGTATTGGCCCCTCCATTGTCATGCACCACTAAGCATGAAAAGAAGGGTTTTATAATGGTCTCAAGGAAAGAAGACCTCAAGCAAAATGAACTTTCAAATTTTGTGAATTTTGGGACACATTTTAGCTTATATTACATTCCCTTCTTCCATGTCTACTTCCATTTCTAACAAAGCCAGTTTTTACATCTGCAATAAATAAATAAATGGTTATTGTGTCTTTGCTTCGTATTCATTGTCTCCTTTGATGTGATGCATCTAGCTTATGCTGGCAAAATGATACTCTCTATTCTGCCACAGAGATGAAAGCTGTCAATATGACTTATGTGACTATGAAACTAAGAGTGGGGACAGGGAAGAGGTATTTTCCTTCATGACAGGAGTGGGTATCGTCTTTCTTAGTCACTATTTCTTGCACCGTGGGGCTCATTATCAGCTGATGACTGTTCAGCTTGTGGGATGACTCAATACAGCCATACAACAACAGCATGTAGTGTTTCTCAGTCACACTTTTAAAAAAAATGTTGAAAGGCCATTGTCACAGTGCATTGTCAGAAATGCACATGGATTGGAGGAATGTGAGAAAAAAGCTAAAGAGAATTACTGGAAATCATGTGCCTTGTTGTGACAAAGGAACACAATATACTAATCTTCAAACTATGAATCCACTTGAATCAAAATTAACTCAAAGGATTCATTAATGACGGCAGGAAACTGGAAAGAATTTTGGCATACCATCATTGATCACAAGCTCACACATTTTGTGTGAGAACCAGGATTTGGCTCTCATTTCATTTACCCCTATAGTTCCTCCAGGAATTTAGTTGATGGTACAAAAGAATTTACATCAGCACCATATCCTCAACCATTCATACAGTAGTGCCAGCTCTTAAATTTTTGGATAAACTTCAGACTAAAAAGCCCGAAGTTAATGGATGTCCTGAGTTTATGAATACCGTGCATAGAACAAATCAGGTAGCATAAACAGGGACGTCATTTCGGGTGGGCAAGGGGGGCAGTTGCCCCCCTTGAGATTTTTAAATAGGCTCCTTTATTCCCTATAATGAAAGTCTGCCTTTAGAGTTCTCATGCAGCATGGTTTTCATGGCTCCTGTTTTTTTTTGTTTTTGAGCATTCCTGAACTCAAGTGATGCGTTCTCGAATATTGAGCTAATCAACCCAGTTTTAACTTTGCATTTAACAACTACCTGAGCCGAGAGACTTATCCGGCACGAAGAGAGTAAAAAACAAAGTAGAGTCGTTTGCCATTGACCGCACCGAAAGCGAACATGGAATAAATTGATAGACGAATTCGCAAAAATTGAGAGTTCCTCGCTCTCCGCTGTTGTGGTAAATTAATCGATTTAGTGGGCGTTAAGATGGTTTGCCTGAACCAGAGAACTTCTGCGAATCTGCTTTACGCCTCTTCAACTCTCATTTGAGAGATTTCTTGCTGCCGAATGCAACCATGGTTCTAGTTTTATCTAATTAAATACCATTCTTGCAGCCAACTTTACATGACAACGCATGGAAGATTTCTGGCACCGATTTAATATCGTGAAATCCTAAAATCTGCTTTTTTTGCAATTTCGCGAAATTTGAGTTTTACGAACTGAACCACTACCCTAAACCTTTCCTGTTCCTAAACCCTTCGTTTAGGCCATTAGCCCATATGGAGAAAAATTCACGAGCGATTCAATTTCGCGATTGACTGTACCTCGTAAAATTCGCGAAATTGAAGCAGGTGATAACATTTCTGGCTGAACTGTGTTTTTTTTCAAGTTGCATAGCTTCTTTGTCCCCCCCCCCCCCCCTGCAGTTTTACCAAATGACGTTCCTGAGCATAAATGTACGATACAGTATTTGGTAGGTTTTCATTAGGGCAAATCTGGGAATTCCGCAACACTCGTGAAACTGGAGGGTGATTCCGTAACATATCTATTTCCCACTGTATTCTTTCCCGTGAAAACCTCAATCAGTACCCCTTGTCTCGTTTAATGGAAAGTGCCATATGTGCTCTGACGTCAATGCAAACACCGTCCCCTCATCTCTACTGGGTAAATAAATAATTGGTGGTGGGTAAGGGAAGCAAGGTGCTCTTCGTTGAATACCGTGCCCAATAGTGAGAGTCCAATTGTTGGATATGTGTTGAACATTAACTATAATTATATTTTATGACTTATGGTACTGTAGATTGCTTGTCCATACAGTCCTCCGAGAGTTTTGCGACTGAGCAAGAGGTGATTCGTACATTCATTCATACATTCATCTCGTCTATTAGCAGTGCAGACGTTGCGGAATCGTCCGATCAGAATATAACCTATCGGTGAATTCCATAACTTCTTGTTGAAACATTTCCTGTATTCTCCTAACAGCAAGGTTTTTAAAATTCGCACTCTTATCGCTCAGTCTTCTGTCGTGCTTATGCAGGTCGCATCCGACTTCCAATTCATAGTTACCTATAATAAGTATTGCCATTGCCAAATATTGCCATTTGCAAAGAAATGGGAAACCCTAAAGGTAAAACCAAAAACGCAGCAAGAGCCAGAGGAAGAAAGGAAATAGCCAATAACAATCAGCAAGAAGGATGGGACAAGCAATAAGTATTTGCAAGAAGTTGAAGATGCGGCAATTAACGCCACGTCTGGCGACGACTTGCGTGGGACTCCAAATTGTATAGAGTGCCACGAACAACCATAAATGATGATAGAGGAGGGTTGGCAAATTATGTTTCAACATTGGAAATCGAAAGTATGATTTAAGAAATTTCACTATCTTGAAATAAAATAATATCACCAGGATAATCTACGGTAGGGGTGTCAAACTGGCGGCCCGCGGGCCGGATCCGGCCCTTTATTTAATTTCATCCGACCCGCGAAGCCCACTTCACTGATTGGTTTTGGAAAAGCGTTGAGATTTCAACCAGTTTGCATTCAAAATTTGGTTAAAGATTTGTTAGTGTGGCCCCCAACCACCCCTGAAGGGCTCCATCCGACCCCCAGCTTAATCGTGTTTGACACCCCTGTCTACGACATACGTTAGTGGTTCTTCCCCTTTTAAACACGCCTTGAGGCCCCCACTTTCCATCGCCGAAAAAAAAACGAGAGAAAAGACAAAAGACTTACTTGTCATTGGGAATCTCGGAGACGCCCTTTTTCGCTTCGTTCGGTTGAGATGTTGTTTTGTACTTTATATCTGAACTCCTGGTAAATCTGAACAAGGGAAGAACATGGAAAGAAGAATCCATCAGTACCAAAGTTGAGGGCCTGAAAACTAATAATTACGCCCTTGAAGAGCGAGGGGGCATGGAAGAAGTAAACGTTGCGGAATTCCCAGAATAGTGTTGCCGCTTTAGCAGAAGGGGTGCGGAATCAGCCGAATGCTCATCGGGAAGGATGATCACGACAAAATCTAACCCTGGACATTCTAATGAAAGAAATCCTTCCGTGCTCTTCGAGTCATCCGATTCCTCTTTTCCTCCAGTTTCATCGAAGGTATAATACAACATGGTCCTGTGCACACAGACGCCGTCAGCTCCAGTGAAACAAGGGAACAAATAGTTGGGATCCAAAGTCATTGCGGAGTCTACAGATTTGCCCTATGTCCTCCATGCAATCCTGCATTAAAATTGCAATTTGTCATTCAAGATCGATGGGGACAGGCTCAGAAGAGAGCTGAAAGGAGCTATATAAAGTTATCAAGTTAGTATTCCATGACCTCGATTGTACTAGCAAATATAATCAAAATTAATTCCATCGATCAAGAAATTAGCAATAAAGTAATGAAGATGTGAACAATCTATGGATAGTCCACGTGTCTGCAGATTTATTTACTTATTTATATTTGAAAATTTTAAAATATCTTTCGTCCCAGTGAAAAGAGCCAGAAGTACCAGTGCTAGAAAGTTTTTTTTTCCCCCCGAATCGGCTAATGGTCCGTGAAATTCAAAATTCGCGAAATTATAAAAAAAAAGATATTAGGATTTCGCGAAATTAAATCGACGTCAGAAATCCAACCTGTGTTGTAACGTTAAGTCGGCTGCAAGAAGAATGGTATTTAATTAGATGAAACTACACTCATGGCTGCTCTCAGTCAGGGCCGGCCTGAGGGGAAATGGCGCCCTGAGCGAACTTTGATTTCTGCGCCCCCCCCCCCCCCCCTCCCCATTCCTTGTTTTAGTGTGTATATGACGTGGGCGGTCGCCCAACCCTAAGGCCGGGCCTGCACTCAGAAGCAGAAAATCTCTCAAATGAAAGTTCAAGATGTGTAAAGCAGATTCACAGAAGTTCTCTGGTTTAGGCAAAATATGTTTTCATATCCACGAAATAAAAGGGATTTTTCCTGCAACAGCGGGTAGCGACTATTTTTCATTTTTGCAAATTTATCAATCACTTCCTCCGTGTTCGCTTCCTTCATGTCCACTTTTAGTGCAGCGAACAATAGCAGATCACTCAGTCTCTCGTTCCCGCAGCGAGACCATAGGTAATTTTTTACTCTGCATGGTGGAAAAAGTCTCTCAGCTTGAGCAGTTGTCAAAGGCAGAATTAAAATGAGGTCAATTAGCTTCAAAACCTAAGCATACGCAGCTGGAAGTTTCGAAAGCGCATATCCGAGTTCATGGATGCTCTAAGATTTAACAAAACAAAACATAAAAAAGCAACAGCAAAAAAAAAGCAGGAGCCATAAAACCATGCGGCACGAGAGCTCTAAAGGCTGACTTTCAAGCTATTACATTAAGGGAATAAAGGAGGATATAAAAAAATCACTTCAAGACACAAAGGAGGCAGTTGTCCCCTTGTCCCCCCCCCCCCCCCCCCCCCCCCCCCCCCCCCCCCAGGGTTGCCAGATTACTTGTATGCTTACCCCTGTCATTTCGGCGAATTATATAGATAGGTTGGGACTTGCAGTATTGAATTCCTTCGTGACAATTAGGAATTTATTCCTGTTATAACTTACGCACTCCCCTTTTTGTTTTCGGCATTCCTTCTTCGATTGCATCACCCTTCACTCCCCCCCCCCCCCCCCCCAATATGACGTTCCTGCATGCATACCACTCGCTCCTTAGACGCAGTGTCTTGGACGAAGCTCCACGAATTTGGAGAATCCAATAGCCTAAGTGGGGAAACTTTATTTGAAAGTTTGATACACCTTTAAATTGCTCAAGGCCAACCTTTTCTGAACATGAGCCCGCTTTCGAATCCATTTCACGCAAACGAAATCTTTGGTAGGCATGAGCTGACGCACTTCATCGCAGACGTAGAAGTTCCGGACAAGATCGACTGTTTCTGCTGGGCATACTTGACCCGATTTGGAATTTGGCGAGGACACGATCCTTCACAAGTTCTTTTCGTTTATGCACCGCAGGAAGTCGTCCACTGCGGTCCACCTAGATTGGACATTCTGGAAAGGGAGACAGAGCGAATCGCACCACGAGTAGATGCATAACAACTGAGAAGCTAGGGCGCAAATTGGTAAAACAATGCAGACAAAGCCCTAATATAAATATGAGGTAGATGCGTTTTCTAGAAGTTTCTGGTAAGACCCAGAGATACTTGAAAAAAAACTTTATAGAACTTTCTATAATTTTTCTGAAACCTGCTGATATATCAATAACTTGCTAGAATTTCCTTAAATTTTAAAATCATTTTTCTAGAATACTCCTAATATTGCTGACGAATAAAGTGGTGGATATTCCTAAAAATTTCCACAAACTGGATGCATTCAGAATTTTCCAGTACATTTTCAAAGGATTTTTGATCACTTACTGGCACATTATTGTTCTTACAATTTCGATCCAATGGCAGTCCCAAGTTGAAATTTGGTGTATCGACAGAGAAGAAATCGACCCAAGTAGCCATTTTGATCCAAAATAAATCCATTGGACATACCCTCATGGACACTTGGACATCCAATGTATATCCTCCTCGGACATCCCCTGGATGACTAAATGTCTCGTCCGAGGAAAATCCTTGGACATGACCATTGGATGTCCGTCTCTTTGGTTCCATTGGAGATACCCTTTGGGAAAGCTTTTGGATGACCATTGAGGGGTGCAGCGATAGTAACCCCCAGGTATCAATGGAGCGAAATTTGCATGCTCGTGAATATTCATGGCGTGGCGTAGCACAGTGGTCCAGAGTGACTGAAAATCTGGCCGAAAATGCCTGACTTCCTTTCGGTCGATCTAGGAGGGTTGGTTCGGCAATATAAAAAAATATTGTCCAATACTAATACGTTTATGCCAATATCTGAAGTTTCAAGGCATTTCCACTTTACTTAATTCGAGTTTTCGAAGTAATCACCGTATATTCTAAACTTTACGTTTCAGCCTTGTGGTGTTAAGCATCCTTGAAAAGGTCTCATCAAAAACGATAAAATGGTGCAATGATGGTCGATATTTGAGGCCACTGTGCGTTGTTTCGAGGGGATTACCTTCTTCAAGAGTTATCTGATCAGGGTGAGTAGTGGTATTTTATTCATTGTTTGCCTAGGTTCATTTCCAGAACATCTGTTTTCAGATGTGCACATTCATTGACGGTATCTAAAATTGAAAAACAAAAGGAAAGAATAGAAGAAGCACTTGCATTTTGGAACTTATTTTCTCACGTTTCAGTATCTTTCGTAGAACAAAAGTTAATAAAGAATGTGCTAGATCAGCAATACATCCTGCAGGGTGACAGCGTTTCTTGGCTTCCAGAACGTGATTATACGCAGGATAAATATATGTGTCACGTTCAATGGCTCCTTCTCGAATCAATTGATAACCATGTTAGGACAGTTTAGAAGATAGAAGCAATGCCAATGCATCATTATGAGAGTATGGTTTAGGGAGACCAGTGGCAGGGAGATGATATGAAGCTCTTACCGAAGCTGCCAAAGATGCAGAATATGAACATGCCACTTTTTTTTAATTATATCAGCAGCATCTACTCTCCCTTTCGCCCGCAATGCCATCTGTGCAGCGTATGCGGGCTCAGTTCCACTCGCTTTCTGTCGTAGTTCTCATGTTTTTGACCTCTTCGTCCTCGAGGAACATTGCTAAAATGGAATCGAGGGCCTTCCCTTTCCTCCTCTTTCTTCCTCATCGTCGTCTTCTGCCTCAGCATTCATTAGTTGAAACTCGTGCACTCGAATTCTTCCTCCAGCCATGACTCATTCTGATTGAAGAATATGCTCGGATTTCGGCCCGCTGTTTGTCATCTCTGCCTAATTTTCTCCTCAATTCGCCAAGTACTCGACGCAATGCCTCTTCAGATCCATGGGGTAGGGTTAGATTATGAAAATCAAGCCTTGGGAGGACATACGCCGATTCCTTCGTATTCTCCCGTTTCAGAGAAAATGTCTTTCGGGCTTTCGAATCGCAATCGGGTGAATATGTCCCTGCGAGTTAACTTTCTAGGACCTAGGGAGGGATCAAATAACGGTCACTATGAGTTTACTCGCAGAATCTCGCAGCTGGCTGGGCGTCAAATGTCCACATTGGATGTTAGGGAGTATGCAAATGTGTTTTTAGTTACGGCTATCCATGGCCGTCTTTAAGAAAATCGGGGTTGAAAACGAAAAATAATAACTTCACCGTCCATTTTGGAGATTTTCGTTCCTGGACAGTAACTTAAGGGTTAGGACAAACCTATATTCACCTGCCTGACCATCAGCCATTGATGTTTGATGTGAGATCAAGGTACATTCGCAACTATGAATAACCTGTGGGAAAATCAAGGAAAAATTTTCAGTTAACCTAGAGCGGGTGAATCTTCCCACTTTTATCTGTTTTGGAACGGCCCTACTCCTAAGAGTCGCGAGACGCGGTGTTGCTTTTTAGATGTTGCCATGCACTTTAGGACATCTCAGGATGAGATAGGCTGAATTTGAACGATTTTGAAGAATTTTTTTTTTTCGATTTTCGGCCAGGTTTTCAGTCACTCTGGACCACTGTGCGCGGGAAATGAGCATTTTCTGCATATTGACGATCTCGCCCTCCCACGTTCCTCAGAGGAACTAGGAGAGGAGTGCATGGATGGAAAGTGAACTATTATTGAACCGAAATTCTCCACTCCTCGTCCTTATCTCTCAAGCAAGACATTGTTTTCCCATCACTATGGGAGACATGGATCGTAAGGGGAAGGAACTGACATACTTGTCAGGGGAACCACACTCTTACCATGCAATGGGCAAGAATTGCCGGGAGTCTCCTTGAGCTATGTTACGTCTCTCAACAAATTAATTAATTAGAATGACTTCATTCTTTAGGCTTGTACGTGGAAAATGATCGAGTAGAGGATGAAAGCTTACACAGAACAATTCGTTAGATTTTGGGAATCGGGAGACATACAGCGGCGGGATGAGCGCGACCTCGCGTATATTATGGGAACTTTATATTCCTTGAATAAACTGCTAGATGTCAGGTCAGATGGAAGGCCTCAACGGGGCGGAGATTCCATCCAAGGACATCCAATGGAAGACCATAAGAAGTTGTCCTTGAAGGTTCCATTGCTGGACGTCCAATGGATGCCCAAAGAAGGACTGACACATCGTTTCGTTCGTATTGTCGAAATCTAAATGAAATCATGCATTGGTCCAATTATAATGTCACACTATCTATATATCGATTGAAGTGATTGGGTTGCGACCTAAGATGGGAGATTAGAAGAAGAAAAAAAGAGCAAAATAAAACCCCACGATCGGATCCTCGTAACGCCATTCCATAAAACCTTCATTCGATAAGATGGAAATAATTGAGAGTTCGATGTAGGGAAATTCTGCTCGAATAAAGCTCAGAATGCATGAGAAGATATCGATCCATGGCGATGGCATCCTATGTACATCCAAAGGACAACCGCTTCTGGACTCTGGACCATCTCAGGACAACTGGACTGTCCATGGAAAACTTTTGGATCACCCATGGCTACTTGGGGAGGACATCATGCTAATTAAAAAAAAAGAGACCTTTTTCCGAATCCAAGGTTAATGACCTTTGTTTTCATCGAAACTCCATGAAATACGTATAATTTGGAAGGACATGAAAAGAACTTGAAAATGAATCCACTTTCAGCTCTCTAATTTAAATATAACAAAATTTGTGGAGGCTTGAGCGATGACCACCTGACACGAAATAGGTAATTTTGGCAACATTCAAATCCTTGCACCTCAGATAGTACATGACCAAGAGAACTGAAATTTGACGTGGATTAGTTTTTCTATAGACCATACGAGTCCAACAAATGTAATAAAAATCGAAGGGGGTCAAGTATATGAATATGTTGTTTTGATAAGGAATGACCCCGGCATGATGGAGCCGACAACCAACACGTGCAAACATGGCCGCGTGGCGCACAGGAAGGCGTGAGGAGAGCATGGCTAGTAGAACGAGTTGGTTCTACTGAAGGCCAGTCTGGTCTTGTTCTAGCGAAGTGCAGGTCTGGTTAATAATGACTTGCTTAAACGCGTTTGTTAGTTTATATTCAAGCTTAATCTTTCTGAGGATAGACCTAGTCTGGAGCTATTATGACCAGTTTCAGCCTGTCCACGATAAGTTCTTAGACTAACCAAGACCTAGGCATGCTTTGTCCTGAATTAAGTATTGGTAGAACTTTTTATGAATTGGTGAATGTATTATAACCATGTCTATCGTCAGTGCATAACGTTTGGTCTAATATCAGGGTCAAGAATTACAGGAGGATGTATTGGGTAAGCTTTTGTCAAAAAATTCTGATTATTTTTCATCTTCAGATTCATCATTTTCCAATTGGACCATGGTTATCATACAAGAAGAGGAGGGATTCCCGAGGGGTAGGCCTGGTCCTAAACACAGGAAATCTAAAAATGGTTCAGTCATCTCCCAAGCAGGCAAGCCTGGAAGCAAACTGCAGAGGCATTTGCAAAAGGACAGAGAGAGAGATGACCTAGTATTGGTAAGGGAAATACCTCAAAAGTGGTCTTTTGCATTTTGGTCAAGCTTTCCAACTTGAGTTCTGAAAAAGAGTGAATCTTAGATACTTAAGAGTGAGGATGAGCAATAACAGAGGACCTTAGTAGTATTGGCAACAGAATTATGTGACCCATATAAATCCAAATTAGTCAATTTCTCCAGGGTCAAGGGATTGGTATTTGATCAGCTTCTTTTATGATGATAGTTTAAATGAGGATTCAGGATTGAATCCCACCTCACTGACCAGTAAAATTACATTTTTCATAGGGATAAAACTAGGCCAGCAATATTGATACTAAGGCTTAGCCAGACATCAGGTTATAGAAGACTCAGAAAAGCCAATGAGGATAATGCCACAGTGGTATTCATGAATATGATAATACGACAGGCCCCATGACTGAACTTGTTAAGTCTTGTTAAGTATTTAGTATTTCTTTTTTAGAGCATTTCTCTGGCATTGGAAGCTGATAGATCCTTTGTGTATCATGTGATCCAGTGTTTCTTCTCATTTTTTTTAATGCAGGATAACTCTGATGATGGTATTGGAAATCTTTGGGGTAAGAAAAGGAAGCGGAGTGACAGCAATGTTGAACATGGCTCTCGAGGTACATTGCCAGTGCATAAAAAATCTAAAAAGCAAGTCACTGATGTGGAGTTCAATGCCAAGAAGGTGAAGTGCTCCATCTATCACTAGCCAAGAAATTATTGTTGTATTAATTCTTAATTCAGTGACTTTGAGGGAACCTTTTTGCCAATATCTCCCTGAAAGTTGTCCTAAGGTAATATTCCAGTGAGATTTTGTCAGAAAATATTGATATTATTTTAGTACTTTATTCATTTTTCAAATATTAGTTTGTGTTCACATCAGTTAAAGTAAAATTGTATGTCACCATGACACATTTGTATGAGTTGCATAATTTATCTACAGGATGCATGATTTATAACTCCCTGTTTTTAATCTGCTACAACTTTTTTATTTATAACCAGAATTACATCAAAATCATCATATGTTTTAGAGAATTGAATGAGGTTTTTTTGTGGGTTAATAGTACCTTGATTGCAGGTTAACCATGGTGCATAGACTGACGAATCAAGAATGAGATCATATTGCATCCAGATATGAGGTCTGGGGTTCTGTTGAATGAAGAAAGATATCTCCATATGCTATCGGATTTTGTGTCGGCCCATAATTTCTCAATAGAACAACATTAACAAATTGCACTTAATGCAAGTTGGGGCACCACCACCTCCTGTGAGGTGCTGAACCATGTCCCTCTGGACTTTTTATGTGTTGCAGTAAACAATGTCAAGATTTCATTGCAAAAGTGTGCAGTATATGCTGTTACATATGTGGATGTTTAAGAAAATGGACATTAATCCTGATTAATTTCTCTACAATATGTGATAAGTTTCATGCAATTCTGATTATAGGTAGAAAAGTTATAAGAAATTAAAAGTAGGGAGGTATAAATCATACACCCTGTATATGTACCAGAGGATTAAAAGGGGACCAACAGATAAGTCATGTTTTCTAGTTGTTCATGCATTTGAGTATAGATTATCCATATCCTACACAAGTTCTGGTTCTCATTAGATTCTGATTTTGTGTGCTGTAGCTTTATTTCCCGGGCATGGTTGTCTTGGGATGTGTTGATGCAGTTCGTGAACTAGGACTCAAAGTCTCTTTGCCTGGTGGGAAGTATGGAAATGTTCCTGCAACTGAGATTTCTTCAGCCTATAGATCTATGTTGGAGGCATCTGTTCAAAGTGGTTCAACTGATACAACTAATGTGAGTGGGTTTTTTTCTTGTAAAATTACCTAGGAGGGTATTCAGTCAGTATCGATTGTAAGTTTGAGGATAAAAGGATAAAAATGCCTTGATAATTCAGCCATGGATTGATTACATGTTTTGTCATGTGGTTTACTCATTTCATGGCAGGAAACAGACTTTCATGTCTGTCATAAAAATCACATGTATGCTAATTGAGTCTGTCACCTACCACTAATGGATGTGGGAGGGCCAGTTCTACAGTACTGCATGGTAATAGTAGAACAGATATGTGCTGTTTCTCATTGGTATGCATGGGTCTCTACTCCTGTAGCACTGCTTTCATTATTTCATTGGACACCCTAACATGGAGAGTTATGAAGTACTTTTTCCTGGAACCAAGAAACCTGATCATGATCAATCTTCCAAATGTAAATTTCTGGGAAAAGGGAAAATCCTTCATCCTAAACTTCATTTACTATGAGTTAATCCTTACAAGAAATAGAAACTCAGACAATGCAAGTTCCACAATTGGTACCATTGCACCATTCAATCCTGTATGTATAATCCTGTAATAAGAGTTTAATTTGAAAGTGTCATATTAAGCCAAAGTAGATGTTATGGTCAGAAGGAATGGCTGTGCATGTATTGGAGTGAGGAGTGACAAAAGTGGTAGTAATTGCTGGCTTTGTTTGAAACTGTCTCCCTAGTTCCTCTCGTCTCTGAGAGAAGACCTTCCTCTAATAACCAAGCATGTAAAGGTTTAATGTTGTGTGACTTTTTCTGCTTTTTTATATTTAAATTTTTATTATAGTACATTCAGGGTATAACAGCTGAGATGATTTGATAAATTGTGGAGTCTAGCCATATGGAAAGAGCATTTGTGACAGTATATGCCTAAAGTTTAAAATCCATGTATGTGTTATTCATACCTTAAACATATCTGGACAACATACATATTCTATTTACAAGATTTATCTGGTTTGAGGGATGGGCTCCTGTATATGTGATTATGTACATGGTTGAAGTATATGACTTTTGCATATGGGCAAAATTACCTAACAGATATAAAAACAAAGAGGGAAATATGTTAATTATACAGGTAATTTTTGCTCTATCAGTTGAGATATTTGGTTTGCATCCAGTTGATAATTTGACTGTCAAAGGCCTTATGAAAGTTGATTCCTCCAGATTTTCATTGACTCTGTATGGATGGTAATGAGGATAATTTTGAACACCTTTTGTCACAGGTATGACCAGGTAAACAAGCTGATTAGTAGGAAAATTTGTGTCAGAAAGTTGGAAAGAAAAAACTGCATCATCTTACCTGTTACACCCTGGATTTATTTGAATACATGATTTACATTTGTATTCTAAAATTTCTTATCCTCTCATTCATCATTCACATCATTCAATTCCTGGATATATTGTACCCTCCTCTTTTTTTTATTTTCACTGAGCCTACATTTTGGCTAGCTTTCATGCCTCAACTTCCAACAATAAGGGAATACATTATCTGCAATTCCTGATGGAAACTGATATTGGATCTGGAAGCATTGGAGTTTATCCAGAAATTTTCATTCTGTGGGAAATTGCCCAATGTGGTGTGTATGAACTATTGTTTGCTATCTTAAGATGAATTTGTGTATTTGACAGCAAAATTTCCTATCATGCCCAAATAATGTTCATTTCAGAACTGCAAGCCTTGTCACTGTCTGATTGGAGACATGCAGGCATTCCCTACCAGGAATTTTTGATGAACTTATCCCATAAACTTGCAATTTATGATGAGAAGACCACCTTGTCTCATGTGAATTGATAACTTGAAGGAATTGAAAATTTGTTGTCATTCTTTCATAGGAACTGAAAGAATTGGGAGATATGTTTCATCCTGGGGAATGTATTGTTGCACAAATCAAAGAAAGTGCTGATGCTCATTCCTTCACTCTATCCCTTGATCCCTCTGAGATCCAGGGTCACATCTCACTGGCAACCTTGAAACCAGGAATGGTGAGTCTCAGCCATTTGTAAATTTGGCAAGTTTAAACTTAGTTTTAGTCATATTTACTCAACTGTAGTTATATTCTAACTTTTGACTGTCTTATACTAGGTGAGGCTAAAAAATACACTGCTCTTTTAGATTCTTTGGAGTTCTTGAGATGGAAGGCAGAATGGCAAAGTTCTTTTTTTGCATTGACTTCTACATATCCTTGAATCATCCTAAAATTCTTGTTCACTTTTCTCCAGGCAATTTTAGCACAAGAGCAAAAATGTGAAGGCAACTTGAATTTTATTCTTGCATGAGGAAACATATAGGCAAGAGAGTGGTTGGTATGTACCAACATGTAATGCACCCTTCTCAGGTCAGAGCTCCTCCATCTGCCCATGAAAATGCTGCTCTTTGCGAAAGGATGGAATGGTGCAAGAATTTTCTGGCAAGGGATGAAAGAAATGTAGGCCTATCATCAAGAGGCTGGTTCACTAGCTGCAAGAAATCAGTTCATCTAAGATGAAGGGGAGGAGCCAAAGACCAAGGCTAGCCAGAATAGGAGGAAACAGCATTGATATGGAATAAGTCATTGTTTATAAAGATAATAATCCTTGGGGTGAAATTCACATCTGTAAATTGCCAGACTGTCACAGGACAAGTCACAGATCTGCTCAGCAGATTTGGAAGTGCAGAAGAAAAAACCTTTGAAAAGAATTGTGATTTCTAATCAGTGGGGCAAGTCCTACTGTGAGTGTCCAGGTGCTAGCACAAAAATAAAATTCCAGTTACTTTTGCAAAATCACCCTTGTTCTTCAACAAGAGATAAATGGGCAAAAATTGTATTATGTACAAAAGATGCAGAGATGTATGGTTTAAAAAAAAAAAACCTTGTACAAGCTGCTGTTTCAGAGACACCACAAACTTTCAAAGAGCTACATGTTTTTTTTTGCCTCACCTGATATAATAGCCAATCCTTTTAGTTTACTTTTAGCTCAGTAACTACCAATGAGTTTTTTTTTTACTGAAAGTTTATCATTTTCTTCATATGACCTCCCAGACCTATCTTACAAAACATTTCCTATTTCCCTAGCAAGAGTTTTCAAGCTCCTAATCTGTGGTGAACTAACCACAACCTGCTGGGAGTTTAATCATTCAGTGATGAAAATGCCTGAATATATTGTTACTTTTCACCAGTGGCAAAGAATTCCATCTCCCTGGAATTAGGCAATTTTAACCTTCATCATTATATTATTTCATACTTGCCTTGGAATTTTTTATACATTTTCATAGTTGTTAACTTCACCATACAACATTTTAAATTTCATTTAGTCAATGAAATTACCTTGTCTCTGATGTAACATTTGGTCTGACCAAATGTTAGATCTGCTTGATATGTACCTCTAGGATTATGTGCTGATGGTTAACGATCATTGAGGTGCTCTATAACTACATGGTTTTTCATTCTAGTTCCTCATGGCCAGTGTGAAAAGCAAAGAGGACCATGGGTTTGTCATGGATTTGGGCATTATGAATGCCAGAGCATTTCTCAAGCATGATGATGCCAGGGCTTTGCTCAATGCCAGAACCACTGGACTCAGTGAGTATATTAGCCAATCTAATGTATATAATATATGATGGGGAAGAAGGGTATCAGGTGTATTATAAGAGTGATGTAGCATGCGCACTAAGTGTTTCAAATATTCACTTCCTATGAATGAGGAAC
This sequence comes from Darwinula stevensoni, assembly GCA_905338385.1. Lineage (NCBI taxonomy): Eukaryota > Metazoa > Arthropoda > Ostracoda > Podocopida > Darwinulidae > Darwinula > Darwinula stevensoni. The sequence continues at coordinate 50,276 of CAJPEV010000518.1, forward strand.
TTGAGGAAATGCAATTATTTGAGAAAATTAGGTAATCCAGGAATTTTTTCGTATTCTTATGCACTTCTCTGCCCATGCTTTTCTTTGTGGTGACTTTTATTTAGACTCATAATCACATGAGCCATCATTTCCCTATACATTTGCCCTTGGGGTGGTTATGATGACAACAGCCATATTACAGCAGTCTGCAAGTCCAATATGTCACAAGAAAGAACATCTATTGACTACACCAGTGCCTTTCACCTTATGAAATGATACTTTTCTACTTTGCTATCATTTTGCATTCTACTCATTCATCTGTAATGGGATGGAAAAGTTGAAAGCTTTAAGGTTTGGTGACTGAGTGGTTTGGGCTTCATTGTCATACCAAGATGGTGGCAGGCTCTTCTGCTTACAGCCTAACAACCTTGCATATCCTATATATCCCACCCATCACTTACTTATGAGCTGCCCCAATTGCTTTCTATGGGTGTGGTGGAATGTTCTTGCCCACAGCCCTATTCTGGTCTTGTGCCTGAGTTAATGAAGCACCCCCTCTCCCTATGGGTGCTGTAATTACTAAATGCCTACTGCATATCCTATCTTTTGCACAAGAAATTCATCACCAAAGAGTGCCCAAAAAGCTCATGTACCCAGGATATGCTAATTTAAAAGCACCTTAGTTTCTTCCAAATACCATGACATGAGATCCTGTGTGTTCAATTGCTAATAATGAGGCTTTGATCTTTTTTCATTTTTGCCCCTTTTGTACAGTATGTTCCTTGATGTACTTCTAAGGTTACTTTGTGGTACCATTACAAGGCAGACCATGGATCATCATTTATCATGGAGTTTTATTACTGATCAGGATGGTAATTGGAATGTCTGGGACCAGGTGAATGATTTTACAAGGCAATCATGACATGATCTGTATCTGCAGATGTTGGTGAACAAGTGCCATGCATTGTGGAAGAGGTGTCAGAGAATATTGTCTCTCTGTCATGTAACCCAATTGATATAAAAAAGGCTCAACTTGAACCCAATAAGAAAATCTCTCTGGATCAAGTCACTCCTGGAACAGTCTTCTCTGCTAAAGTAACTCAGGTATGCCTTTGTACATCTAGCAATGATCAGGGCACACAAAAATGCCACAGATGCCTTAAGAATGGATATTAATGTAAGTCACTTGCTATTATTGAAACTTCATAGTATCCTTCCCAAAACATAATATTGGAAATGTTCTCTCATCTCTCATTGAGGGGGGGGGGGGGGGCTTGAGTGTGAGACTGAATGTGTGCTTAATGAATGCTGCAAAAGTGTGCATCAATTTTGTCGCAGTAGAATGGAGGTAATTGATAGAAAAGGTTGATCAGATCAGAGCAAAAACCTTGAGGCTGACTGATATGAAAATGTTTATGCTCTGCATCACTGTTGCAGTGGTATTAAGATTGCAAAGACAGACACTATGCTGACCATGCTGAATAGTATCCATTTAGCAATACTTGGGAAAGAAGTGATGATAACTAGTAATTTTTTGTAGAATGATCAATAATCAATAAATTACTTCAAGGTCTGAAATATACACTGCATTTTTCTATTCTAAGACAATTATTTTTCTTCTTTTTTCTCAATGTCATGGGTCACCTTAGAATCAACTGCAAAATATACTGTTGACTGAAAGTTATTGGATGTGCAGATCAAGTGACATTACCCTCACCTTTGAAATATAAGCATTGAAAAAAAAATTAAAATATATGTCTTAGAATCAAATAAATACACTATGCTATTGCATATATTTTCTGAAATTGTGTATTTCAATTTACATTTCAATCAAGAAGAATCTGCTCAGTGGAATTGATGTAGTTGGAGACTACTAACTATTGCTGAATTTCAAAGATGTGGAAGAATGATTCCAAGAACCCCTAATCTTTCTAGTTGGAATGTAGATCAAGCAATGCAAATAAATCATATAGAACTGGCAGATCACCCTCAATGGAAGATATCAACCTCAAAATTGCCTGCTCAGTCTGGATATTCTAAGTCATGGGTGCCCAAAGTGTAGCCCATGGGCTGTATGTCACACACTGACTGCCTCAGTGAACATCCACTTGGGGCATGCCTGCCCTTAGTTCTTCAGAAGGCAGGATGATGTCTTGGGTGAATCCAAATCTTGGAAGATCAGCAACAGTTAGTTGCCTCTAACTGAATTTGTTTTTGCCACTGATATGGTGAACTCATAGGTGAGGTTGATTCACTCCAGACATCATGGATGTCCTTTGATGTACCTTTTGAGTTGCTTACATTTAAAACCTGACTGTCATTTCATCTACACTTTATCAACTAGCACAACTGGAAAATTGGTGCAAAACAAACACAATTCCATCTTGATTGCCAGATAATTTTTAAATTGTTCTGCTAATAAGCATAACAGTATATAGTTCAGGTAGGAGCATTTGTAAGAAAGTAACTCACCTTAAAAAAGAAATCCTGCTTAAATTAAAATAATGTTTTTCAATAAAAGTGTTTTGCAATCCATCATCTTCTATCCAATGCATCAATCGTAATGGGATTCATATTATATGGAAAATCAGGCACGCTCTGTAACTGATATCTTTTTCCCAATTTCATTCATCCATCATGCAAAGATTTTTCTATTTGCCATGAGACATTTACACTTAACAATCTCTTGCAGGTGTTGCCTGGTGGCCTTGAGTTGCAGGTAGCCAATAAAATCAAGGGTTATGTCATGAGGGAGCACCTGAAACAGGTGGGACAAGATCCAGATTCGTTCAATCCAGGTGAAGAAGTGATGTGCCGATTGTTGTTTGTCTGTCCTGGGACATCGATACCTTTCTTCACCATTCAGAACTCAATTGTGAAACATTTTTGTTTCAAAACCAAGAGAAAGGATCTTGATAAACATGACCTCATTGGGAAGGTTTTTGACCGCTGTAAAGTGATTGGGTATGCCCCAGGAAGAGTGCTGGTGAAGCTTCAGCCTCATTTGTACGGCTTTGTGCCAGTCCGTGAACTGGTTGAGAAAAATGATCCTGCAGACTTCAACGTCAAGCAGAAGTTTCCTTTGGGATCAGAACATCCAGGACGCATCTTCGGCTTCAACTTATTTGACGATCTCTTCCTTGTCTCCTTCCGCAAGTGAGATTTGGCTTTTAGCATGTACAGGTGTTCAGAAGGGGACACTTACAGACAGCTTACCATATTTTTTATAGCCTCATATAAGTCATTCTAGTATGTGGTTAAATGCTCAATTAGTGACCATCATATTTGTTTTATGTTTACATCAGATTTTTGAAAAATTGTTTTCCAAAGATTGTCTTGGGGTACCTAATTGAAATATCACTTGATTGAGTGAAAATTTAGGATGGTTTCTTTTTTTAAGTCCTTTGCTGATGTGCCAAAAAGTTACAAAAAATGACCACTACCTATGCACCTTCATGGAGCACAATTTAGAAGCTGATAGAGAAATGCAATCGTACTAAGCAAAACCTGCTAGAGCAGGTTAACCTTCTTGGTAAAAAATAATGACTAATTGGAGACTTTTAGCTGAGACCTTTGGTTGTGCCTTTACTACATTTAGCAGGTTTTGCACCGAGCCAATTTTGCTGAAATTCTCAATCTGCTTCCTGATTGTACTCTTGGATGGTGAAGCTGTGCTGTGAGAGTAGTTTATTTTTTTTTTAGCATATCGGCAATGGATTTCACTTGAAAAAAAAAGTACTTCCCACAATTTTTACTGGTTTCTGTTTGGGTAACCCATACCACTTCTTTTAAAACAATTTTTGGGAGAGTAAAAGGAGCCTTAAAAGAACTAGGAGAAAGGTTATCAGGTAAGGAAAGGAGATATCAACCTTTAGAGAGAAAACTTTATACAGTATATTGCCAATATATACTCGTAAGATAGTAAAGCGTATTACTGAAGAGACTGTCACTATGGCAGTTTTGAAAGTATGAATGGATCAACCTGAACCATCGATGATGAACTGGCTAAATATGTTATTATTGATAACCAATGAGTATTGGGGAGAAGGAAAAATGAAAAATCGAAAAATATTCCCAACGGCCTCACCAGTTATCTGATATAGAGACCGAATGGAATCTGGTTCCATCTGGCGGTTCGGCTGCTGCAGTGAAAGTTTTCGGCGGAAAGCGAATCGGAGTGGCACGCAGTAACACGGAGCGGATTCCGTGGTGGACACCAGAGGTATGGCTGGCTGTTGCCAAGTAGGCAGCCTATAGGACGTGAATGTCCGGTGGGTCGGACCCTTCGCGGACGTGTTACAGAGAGGCGCGAAAAACTGTTGTCCGAGCCGTGGCCGAAGCGAAACTGGAGGCATGGAAGAAATTCTGCGAAGAAAAGTAATTCTACTACCGCACTGCTAACAAGGTGTTCTTCCAGACCGTTCCAAGGCTCCGGCAACGCAGGCAACATATTCTCCAGGTCGCGCTCGTAGCCTGTCTGTGTGGAGAATAGTCTCACCGTGTAGAAAGTTCAAGTGATGGCTAGCTCGAAGAACGCGAAGTCTCCTGACGTGGACGAAATCTGGGTAGAAACTCTAAAAGCCATTGGGATCGATGAGTCTCGTGGTCGTGGGTAGTGCAGTGGTGGCCAACCTTTTCGGCTAGGGGGCCACATAACTCACTATCACAGTCATCGCGGGCCGGTATTGTAGGAGACTATTTTAAGGAAACCTAAGGGTATTTATTGTGGGTTATGGCCTCGCGGGCCACGGGTTGAGCACCACTGGGGTAGTGGTTCTCTACCATTTTGATCCCGCGGCCCTCCTCAACAACTGCAAAGTGATCCGAGGCCCACTTCAGACGTAAAAGCTATATAATTGTTGTTCGTCTAACTGTTTTTATTTATTTATTTATTTACGGATACTTGTCACTGCCCACCCCCAGCACTTCCACGACCACCGGTTGAGAACCACTGTTATAGGGTATGTATAGGGAATCGGGAACGGGATCGATGGATTGGCAGATCGGTGTGATGGGTTCACCTCTTGAAGATGTGGGACTCGAGGGAGTGCACCAACTACCGTGGAATCACTCTCCTCGGCATACCTGATAAGTTCTATACCTAGGTGCTCGAAAAAGAGAGCTCGTACAGTTTTTGGATTTGCCATCCAAGAAGAGCGGTGCGGATTTCGCGAAGGGCGCACCAGCACTTCACTTTTCACCGGATTCTCGAGAGACATTGGAAATATGACAAAGAGATTTACTTGTGCTTTGTGGATCCCGAAAAGGCATACGACCGTGTACTTCGAGGGAAGTCGTGGGAAGTGCTGCAGGAGTACGAGGTTAACGATTATCACGGGCAATTAATTTCTTATGCCGTGATTGTTGGAACTGCGTGGGAATGAACGGGATGAGCCGTGGACTCGTTCCCACTACGTGTGGGACTTCGTCAGGGTTGCATCCTCTCTTCCTCATGTACAAGGAAAATATCTGTAAGCGTAGGCTGGGCCTCGAAGGGGTCAGCTTCGTTGGTATCGAAGTGAAGATACTTCAATTTTCCGATTATTCTGTCATTTTGGCCCTATCTCGACATGAGCCTTTCAGAGCGTGCTCGACCGGTTTAACTTGAAATGTATTGCGAGTTCCCGAAACGCAGATTATGATCCTCACGAGAAGCCCTATACAGTGTGCCTGGGGTCCTACTGGAACAGGCGGAGATATTGGAGCACCTCGAGCTCTGGTTTTGGAGTGACGTGCGATACGGAGACGAGATCGACAGCCGCATCTCAAAGGACGTCCGCGGTTTTGTAGAATCTTTTGAGGACTGTGGTTGCCAGGTCTGAAATTTTTAAGAGGGCAAAACTTTCGATTTACTTTAGGTAAGGAGGGTGGGAAGGTAAACGCTCTTAAGAGCGTATAACTCCCTGCCCTCACTTCTGGTCATGAATTTTGGGTAACGACCGAAAGGATCAGTTCGCGGATATTAGCTGCTGTACACCGCCATCCTTGAGAACCCCCAAGTATCGGTGCTATGAATTTGGATCGGGAGATCCCAGGCCCGATGGTTCTGAAAAGCTTCCCGCATGCCTCCCAAAAACAGATTTAAAATGATCGGCAAGCGACCCGTCGATTGGCCTCGTGCGAGGTTGGCGGACTACATCACGAATCTTTGGTTTGCAAGAGGCTCGTTATACAATCTGCCGAGCTCGAGTCCGTTCCCCAGGATCGCGAACACTGGAAGATGCTCTTAGGCCTGCTCGAGTGGCGACCCCATTAAGTTGGGATAAGCTGTTTTGAAAGTATATGAAACATGGGAAGGTGTCTTGGTGTCATCAGGCCCAGTGTAACAGCCTAATGCTCTGCAGACCATGCTGCACCACACTGCAGTCTCATGACAGGCGGGGGTGGGGGTGTCTCAGAGGCTGGAGGCCAGTGTAGGAGGATACGGGAGTAAAAAAATAAATATAAAAATCTTCAGGTCTGCCTGGAGAGCTGCTTTCCTTCCCTCATACTTTTTTTTTCTTTATCATGCTCTCACTTCATGAGCTTTGTGGGATACCATTATCACTTAGGTATGTATCTTTACATTTTGGTTCTGGTGCTTCGTGATGTGTCAATGCATTTTGATGGTCACTTTGGCAAAATATTACTAGATAAGAAATCCCTGATGGAAAAGCCTTGAAATTATATCAGACAGAAAAATACCCATCAAAACATCTCTACAATTTTTAATTTAAAAAATCAACTCAGGATGCTTTAAAGTTTCATTTCTATGTTATTTTATTTCATTAACAAGCTTAGGTCAAAATTATCCCCTTGACCTGTTCATATGAAATGTTTGTTGCCAAGTTGATGTGATTGAGACATTGATATTTTGTGGCAGCCCTAATTACTAACATGTATAATATGTAAGAAAGTTAAGTATGTTTCTGATGTGTTGTATTTTTTTAAATATTTGCTAGAAGTATTTTCATGCAGACCTCCTGCTTATAGACCTATGTGGACCTGTAGGCTGCTTTTGTTTGTGCTGATAGATCTATGCTGAAGCTCCAAGTTCTAACCTACAATGATGTGACAGTTGGGAGGTTGTACAAATGCACAGTGTCCTCTGTAACACATGGTGGAGTACATGTTCAGTTGGCTCCTAAAGTTGCTGGCTTCATCCAAAATCATCATTTGCTGGATGGTCCTCCTCCAAAGCATGCACAACAGGCCTTGTTTCAACCAGGGAAGCAACTCAAGTGTCGGGTTAGTTACCTGTTCTCAATTGCACTTGGATAGTTGGATTTAGCTGTGGAAGTCAAGTTAACCAGGCCAGTATTTTCTGATTTTATTTTTTGTTTGCATCATTTATTTTGCAAAACAAAAGGAAACTAAGGAGTTTGGAGATTTTTCCAATGATTGAATTCTCTAATTATTATAGATAGTACAGGTTTCTTGACTCTTTTGTCTGTTCTTTTTGTGCCGAAGAGCCAAAAGTGATTAAAAATAATTGTGCCATCATCAGCATGAATCTATTCTTAATTCAGGACTAATAGAGTAAGCATGAGGTTTTTTGTTGGCACATACTAAGAGTCTGTGTCAAAAATAATGTCCACAATAGATTAATTTGTGTTGTGCAACATTTTAAATATTTGTCTGCTATTGTGAAGTAAGAAAAAAAAGGAGAATTTATGGATAGCTGGAAATATGATTTGAACTCAACAATCAGAATTAATCTGGCAAATGAGTGGGCAGAGGCCATTTCAATGTGATAATTCTAGGTCTTAGGTCAATGGACATCAAGGCTCAAAGTACATCAGGCTGCTATGTAATGAGCAGTGACATCTGAGATGTGGTGCAAGCTCCTAGTGCAGGAAGTGGGAAAATAAAACAATCAAATTTGTTCACTTTAGCCCCAATTTCAAATTAATTTATTAACTATTAACATACCAAAACTATCCAGTTATCTGCCAGTTAACAGAAGTTCATGGAAAGCTCCTTGTGAGGTAGGAAACTCTCTGAGAAGAGACTTCTAGAAAGGGACCAAAGTTGTCCCTTCGGTTGACATCACAGTCATATCTTTTTCACCACTAATAACTTTTGTTGAAGGATAAAGAAAGGATTTCCCTTTCCAGATGGGTTTCTGAGAAGGTAGTGAAACCTGAAGTTACTGGACCTTATTTGAAAAATTATGCTACCTTGAGAGGTTGAAAAAAGCTGGGGAAGGGCAGCATGATTGAGAGTTTCCATTTCCTCCCACACTAAGGGATCAGGCAAGAGTGAAAACCAGTTGGGAACAGGACCAAAACTCATAGGGAGCATATCCCTATATCAGTCATGAGAGCAAACAAGAAACAAAATGGCAGGTACTGGATAATACATAAAAAAATGAAGGAGTAAGGAACTGAGAGCAGGAGTCAAAGTTTATTGCTTTCCCTCATGATGGCCTTGTTTGTTTTTGTTTTTTTCCACTTCTTTTGCCAAGGTTGGAAGAACTTCCAATTGATCCTATTTATGTCAGCAGACATATATAGATATATGTATCTGCTGATGAAAATCTTATCAATTATATTTCTTGTTTATGCATTGCATTGCAGCAAATATCTGAAGTCACTTCACCTGCAGGTTGATAGATCTTTGTAGATAGCATGATGGCTTGTTCTTATAGGTATTGAAGTGTGATCCAAGCAGGGGCAAGTTGCATCTAACCAACAAAAAGCAACTCCTGGAGTCAACACTCCCAGTACTGGATAAGTATGACACCTGCTTCATCGGAAAGTCGGTTCATGGGTGTGTTGTCCGCGTCACCGATGGAGGTCTTCTCATCTCATTTTACAATGATGTGACGGTGAGATGCAGCAGTTCTTTATCCTAGGAAATCTAATGCCCTTGATGCAATAAGCCATTCAGTTATCAGGAATATATAGGCATTTTCAATCAATTCATGACCATTCATGACCATTGCCCCAAGCAGGGGAAACAGAGTAATGCATGATTTAGCATTAAAGACACTTGGAGAGTTCATTTCAAAAAGCCTAGACACTATGCAAGCTATCTGAGGATGTTAGGAGAAGTGTGTTGGAAACAATGTCAGTGACTTGACCTGCAGCATTGGATGGAGTTAACATTCTGTTTTTTTTTGCAGTAAAATGATGAGGCCACAATGTAAACTATCCTCCTTTTCTAATCCTACTTCTTTATGGATAGATTGTGTGCAGGAAACCAAAATTCCTTATTCATCGGTCTGATCATAATCTGGGAAAGAAGCCTTCAAGAATTAAGAAACAAAATTCCACCTTTTCCAGTGTGCTTTATGCTTTAGAAACAAGGAGAACTGAATGGAAAAGCAAGTAGTCGGAAGGGTCAGATTCAGATTAGCTTTGGGGAACAATCACTCCCAAAACCTACTTTTGGGATTCAAGATATGACAACAGTGCACTCCTGGGAGCAAGAAAAATTGACCACCATCATTTCCATCCTTTAGGATGAAATCTAAGGAGTCTTCCTTTCACTGGGACCATTGAGGGTGGGAAGGAATGTATCCAGAGCAATGTAAAAAACTCCCTTCTTCAAGATTCCTTAGCATGTCCAAAGAAAAACATTGTTATCACATCAGTGACGAACAATGCTCTTGCTTGTCTGAAGACCCTAACTTTGTCTTCAGAGGACAGCACCCTTTTCTTGCTCATGCACTTGCTAGAAAAGTGTTGCTTTTGGTTCCCTGAAGAGGAATGAAAAAGAATCACATTAAGGAAAATGAGGAAAGAATGATCTCACTCTTAAGCATTTTATATTGTATTTGACCTACCTCAGCAGAGGGGTAAACTGTTGCATGTGAATTTCATATATTGTACTTTACTTTTATGCAAGCATGTCACTGAGGAACCTAATAAAAGGAATTTCCATATGACTCAGGCAGATTAACCCCTTCCACTTATTTGTCAAGCTGGGCTTGCCATCAGTTGTAGCATTGTGGAAAAAACTGAGTGGAAAGGGTTGATATATTACTTCCAGTTACTCCTGTAGTTCACTTCATTTTACTGTCATACCTAATGCATTTCCCTTTGCATCAGCAGGAATTTGGGGGGGTGGGGGTTTGTAGCATGATCATAATCTATGAAAGAAGCCAAAAGAGATATAGGAATTCAAATCCTTGTTCCATTTGCCTGTTGGGGAATTTTTTTTTGATGTACCATGCAAAAATTAGATATCGAAATAAAATGTCTGCCTGACCTTCATGCACATACGAGGGTCGCTCGGAAAGTAACGCATGTTTATTTTTTTCTCACTCTGTATTGAAGATAATTACATGAGATTAACAAGTAATGTCCATCAGGGTTTTGCAATGAACAACCTATTTTTCAACATATTCACCATTACGGGTAATGCACTTTTCAGAACGTTTTACAAAAGCATGAATTCCATCCTGATAGAAGCTCTTGCCCAGGTGACAAAGTCACCTTCAAACTGCATTCTTCACATCCTCATCATTCTGAAAGTGATGTCCTCTGTGGTCTTCATTCATGCGTCCAAAGAGGTTGTAGTCGGACAGCGCCAGGTCCGAAACATCAATTTGCATAGCACCCAAGTGATGATACACCTATCGTTCAAACACTTTCTTGATGCTCTCGCCAGTGATGGCAGTGATGGGTCGACCTGATTGCACCTTGTCTTTAACACGTTGGCGACAATGCGTCCTGATGCCAGGATGCAGATTTTTTTTCAATGAATACCCTCTGGAACTGTTGAGAACGTTCCAGAAGATTATGATTTCGTAATTACTGATAAAAATTCCAAAAAAAAAACTCGGCAAAAAAAATGTTTTCTGGGACCATGCGTCCTGATGGCAGGACGCATTTTTTGACAAGAAAATGTGCGTGGTCCCACACGGCGGACAAGCAAAAATAGGCTGGTCATCAACGTGTTAACCCTCGTCTCTCCAGATGTGAAGCAACTCACCCATCGTCTGATAACACTGTCATCAATGCAGGCGTCACCATAAGAAACTTTTCAGTGGCAGTGGATATCTGCAGGATTTACACCCTCCCAACTGAGGAATTCAATTACTGCTCTCTGCTTTTCACCCACCTGAAGTGTGGCAGCCATTTTGAATGTGTCTCCTGCTTGTGTCTCCCAGCAGATATTTGTCAAACTTGCGAATTTTTGGCGGGAAAGTTCATTATTTACGCAGAAAATCTTAAATCAGACCTAGCATGCATACTTTTCGTTTAAAAAATTATTGTGCATTACTTTCCGAGCGACCATTGTATTAATCATCTGAGTCATATTCGTGATGAGGATCTTTATGGCAAACCCCACTTCCTATCCACCTTGTTGTTCAGCCAGGTGAATACGAGTGGAGGTTTTGTAAGGGGATTCCCAAGTCAATGACACCTGTAGACATCATCCCCAGTTAAGGGGTTAAGCAAAAGATGGAGTGTTCTTGCCATGTCTTACTAAATTGTCTGACTTATGGATTTTTTTTTTATTACAGGGATTTCTTCCAAAGGGCAAGATACAGCTTCACAAAAATGACTCTATGAAGGGAGCCTTTCATGTGGGTCAGGTGATCCAGTGCCTTGTCATTGAAGTGAATCCACAAGCACAGAAACTCACATTGAGTATGCTGCCTTCCCTGTCACCCATTCTGAGGAAAAACAAAGCTGATGCTCTTGAAAAGCTACATGTAGGGGACAGAGTCAGCTGCACTGTGACCAATATGATGGAAAAAAAACTTGTTGTGAGAAATTTTATAATTTTCCTGAGGAATTGCCTTGTCTTTGATAGGTAACTTTTGGAATTCTACATTTATTTACAGGTTTCCATATCTGAGAACCCAGGATTGATTGGCTTTATTCCAAAGTCTCATCTTTCTGATTTTCTGAACCTCACCACTGCATGGTTTTCATATTATAAGCAGGGCCATGAAATTCCAGAAGCATTTGTATTTCAGAAGGGAAAGCATCTAGTGTTATCACTAAAGCCCTCCCTTTTGGAGGCAGAATATCTCCCCAAGACATTGGAGGAGTTAACTCCAGAGACTGTGATACCAGCAGTTGTCAAAAATGTGGCTCGTCTTGGAGTTTTTGTTCATCTCCCACTTGAAGATGTTCAAAAGCCTGCCCTTGTCCATGTCCGTGTGAGTGAATTTCCTTAACTTCTTCAGAGATGATGTACTGCTGTGAAGTTTCTATCTCTTACACATGTAGTAGTTGTGGCATCTATATCATGCTTGTGGAACAGTTGAAACTGTTTTATTTATCATCCAATGAGTTGGCCTCAGAGAATGAAGGATCACCTATTGGATGCTGATGCAGTAATATTGTGCAATATTTTAATTTCTACCAAGATAGTGTTAGAAGTATCTCTGATGGAGGAATTCTTCAATATCTTTATTGATTACAATGAATCTCAAGTAAATCTCTCTACCACATGATGATACGAGGGACATTTCATAAATTCTGCACAGGTTGGCAACACTGAATACTGGATAATGTTATGACCGCCATTTTTGTCCCAGTTATAGTTTGAGCCTATGAGTACTTTCACGCCGAATCTTGTTGCTCTAAGTGCTGCTGTTTAGAAACAGTAAACTTTCAAAATGGCCAGTGCAGAGTTTTCAGGTACGGTGACACGGAACGATCAGCGATCTTACATTAAAATTGAAACTTTGCGCAATAAAACTCCCACAGAAATTCACTCGTTCTAATCTAGTGTTACACGAGCATATTACAGCCAATTCCTGCAGAAACTTCGAAGAAAAATGCACCAGAATCGCCCGGAACTCCACCAACAAGGGGTTCTCATCCTCCATGACAATGCCAGGCCACACGTTTGTAAGGTAGTGACTGATTTATTGGCCAAGTACTGTTGAGAAATTCTTCCTCACCCCCCTTACAGTCCTGATATGAGTCCTCCAGACTATGACCTGTTCCCAAAACTCAAAGAAGAGATGCGTGGTGTGCGTTTTGCAGATTTGAAAGAACTTTCTCGTGCCGTTACCCGACGCATTCGTCAACTTAACAAAGATGGCGCCTTATCTAATATTCACAGCCTTCCACACCATTGGGAGTCCTGCATTGCTAAGGAAGGAGAATATGTAGAAGGCCTATAGATATAGTCTGTTGGATTAATTATCAATAAAAGAGAAAAAAAATTCTGTGCAGAATTTATGAAATGCCCCTCGTAGAAGTTGGGGAAATAATTTCCAGGTCTCCCATTTCATAAAAATTAGTAGTCTGTGATGCCAGTCCAATGTCCTCATGGCCACTATGGTGTGACTTGTGTGTCCAGCAAGTTAATGAAGCTTGGAAAGAAGCCCAAGTGTCTGGAGTTCCCTAATCAATCCCTACTTAAATTGGCTTAACTTTAGTAGCACCTTTATCTTGATCAATATTAACCCAATGGGCAATATGTTCTGAATGTCCACAGGATCATAATATAAATGACTAAACAAACACGAATTGAAAGTAAAGTCAGTCATGATCCAGACGTAACTTAGGAAATAGCATTTAGACCGCGGCCTAAACCTATACAAGACCCATTCGTGCTTAAAGCGCATTGTTCTGATTATTCAATTATTCTGCGTAGCTATGATCCAGATGAGATAGTAATAGGGTAAACACCCCAGTTTTTGGCCACGCCGATACGACTCCCATAGGAAGTGGACACCCTGTGCGCACACCGGGAAACACTGGTAATAGGTCTCGTATTATAAGATGTTGATTGAATGCTTGAAAACGGCCAATTAACTAATTATGCTGGATTTAAGCCTCACTGGCCAACAACTGGAGACAGGCCAGAAACCGGGGTGCTTACCCTACTAAAGATAATGTGATTTAAAAAAGGTCTGCGTTGAAAAACGCTACTTAACGTTAAGCCTGGTGATACCCAGACTGATCATCCATGTACGGTACAGAGCAGCCATATTGCTTTCATGCACAGCTGGCAGCGCCTTTAATGTGGGAGTTTTCTGAAACCAGCCCGTGATCAGATCAGTCCACACAACCCAAGCCTGGGAGCGGGACCTGACTCAGAATGATGCGATAGTTCTCTCTCGATTGATGGAATAGATCATAGGCCTAATCTATATCATTATCTAAACCAGAATTTCACTCTCCATGAGATGGTTCGTATCTTCCCTATCCTGTAGTCCGTCTAGGAACAGCCCAGGCCTGCGGAAGCTCTTTGAGCCTGACGGTAAGAACTCGAGCTAAGGCCAAAATGAAAGTGTTGAATGGACACAGTCAGTTTGAAAATGTATGCTCCCATGAAGGTAGTACTATATCCCTGTAGGCCTACGATAGAATTAGCAGTAATTTACTGCAATTCTGTTTCTATTTACTGAGTCCAATTGTGCTCAACGGGAATTTCGCCAAATGGAGATACTGTGTTTTTCGCTTGTCTGACTTTTTTTTCACGTGACTTAGATACTTTTGCAAGTGTTTGAGCCAAGTAAAAAAAAAAAACTGAAGTAGATTGATAGATAGATGAATGGTTGTCTTATTACATACCCTATGCATTTTCTAAGCATGTAATGCAGAATACAGTACAACAAAAGAACTTCATGCCAATTTGATTTTGTGTGCAGTGTTGTAATTTGCCTTTTATAAGATCTTGTGATATGGACCATCTTCTATATATAGGCCATTACCCCTGACTTTGGACTGTGACATCTTGCTCTCTTTCCCTTGCTCCACTGGGGGTGTGACAGAACTGTCACATAAGTTGCCTGCAATCTCATTTCTAAATTTTTTCTTTCCTATTTTTCAAGCCAATTTTAATTGGATTTGTTGTTTTGTGATGGATAAACTAGCTTTTTTTTATTGCTTATCTTTTTTATAAACTTTTTAATGATTGCTGAATGTTGATTGACTTAAAAAAAAAAAAAGCATTCTTCAAAAGAGTTCAAAGAAAGAGAACAGTTCTGTATACTGAGCCCAGCACAACATTGCATCAAATCTCGTAAAAACGTTTTGTGAGCAATTTAATTTTTGTGATTCTTTGAGCCTTGCAAAATTCATGAACTCATTTTGCTGCTGCAGTTTAGTAAAATGTATTTCTATACTCTATTTTGAAAGGGCCTCACTTATTATTCTAAATAAGCCTCTGACTCCTCTGGTTTTTTCTTTATAGGTCTTGCTCCCTCCATTACCTATACTGTAGCAGTCATAATTGAGGTTTCCATGAGCAAAGAAATTTCCTATAATAATGCTAGGTGGTGAGAAAAGAGATTTTTTAACCATAGAGAAAAATATATTAGGTGTTGCTTTTCCATTGATCTCCATTGATTGACCTTCTCCCATATATCCAACTTGGGTCATTAGTAGCTGGTGAATCTGATCCAATGAAGTTTTAATAGGTCACTGAATAAAGAGCTGATATCCACTGGAGTGCATTCAAAGGTGTGATGCCTGGAAACTCAGTGTAAGTGACCTTAAATATGGCCCTGACCTAAATGACCCTAAATATTTATTCTTTATATATGTACAGTTGCTTTAATTCTTCAGGTGACCAGAAATATTCTATGTTATATACTACAGTGCTCTAAATAAAGGAGATTTTTTACTTTGGTAGTGCTGTCAGTACTTTCATTGGCATCTCTGCTGATTACCACTCAGTCAAATGTTTAATGGCTTGTTATTCACTTTTTTTCCCCATCTTCTTTTATGTCTGGCTATAAACCACCAATGTTTCTGGTAGTCAGATGGAGCAAAATTTCATTTTTATATCATCTTGTGAAGGGCATTAACCTCCTAAAAAAAAAGTATAAAGGTTCTCTGCCTATTGGCTATCATCTCTATTATTAACCATGAAGAGAAACTACTTCTGCTAAGCCTGAATTTTTGTAAACTAACCTGGATACATTTTGATCTTGCTCTGTTTCAAGCTAGTCTTTAGGCTGATCTCAATTTTGATGATTTCATATGAACTGCAACTGATCTGCATATTCATAGTATTGTCAACCTTATTATATTGCCACTTAGTATAATGCCAACCTCTTCCTTTGGACAAATCTCCTCATAAGCTTGATAGGTGATGTGGTTAATTTGAGATATTGCTACCCTTGTTACATCATGAAGATTGGCCATGACTAACAATGGCATTATATCAAGGGTTGACTTTAATTGCTCTTTTTAAAAACAAGTGGTTCATCATCCCTATCTTCAATGTCTTCTTGATGCCAGACTGTATTTATATTATTGCCATATTGTGCCTGTATAGATTAGTCTTCCTCATTACATTGTATTGCTTCTCCTCATTAAGCTCCTTTCTTAGCAAGTTTTCTTTTTGTGATTTGTCGGCATTGCAGAGGAAATCATGTTTCTTGAAGTGCTCCTCGATGTTCAACTATTGAAGGGCTTATAGCTACTCAGGACCCAGTCTCATCCTCCCTTTGGCTAATATATGCCGTAAAACCCCTTTGTGTCATAGATTGAAAAAGTTTCAATTTTTTTGGAAACTTGGCTTTTTCATGGGATATAAATTTCCATTTATGCTTTTATTTCCCCTTGCCTCTCTGTTAGCCTCTGTGATTTCTCTAAAGAAATTTTTGAAGTTCAAAGTTAAGTAAGTTCAAACTCACTGACCAACTTTGGGCTTCCAGTATCGCTCTACATATGAGTGGAGAACTCAGTTCAAGAATATACAATGCGGCTACAAAGCAAAAGTGATACCAAGGCATTACTGATATTGTTTTATAGTTTGGTTCATGGGACTCTGATTGCATTCATTTTGAATCATAAAAATGAAGGAAATTTACTCTTAATTGGTTCATGTGTCCATTCATGTAGCGCATGATGTTGGAATCACTCATAGACCAGGCCTAATCTAATATTGCCTAAGCCTATTAACACATAGTAGGCTACAACTTAATTTGCTAAATCATTGAGGAATTGGTAATGACTCATAGTCATCTGTTGACAGTTGAAAGTTTGGTATGATAAATCAGCACTTGAGAATTTCCATCTGCCATCAAAGGATAATTCCATGCCAAAATGGGCTGTGGCTGGAGTTGTATACCATCTCTCAGTGGAGCTGGTAGTGATACAAAGACAGAGGCAGCCTCTGCACCTCAGAAACCTGCCAGTTCTGGTGTTAGTGGTGCCAGTACTCAGCCATCCCCCCCAAGAGCAGTGAGATTTGCTGATTCTCCAAGAGTGGAAGATAAAGACCCAAAGCAAAAAAGGGAGTTTGCAGAAATGAGGAAAAGGCATTATGCTGATGAATATCGGCCTCAAGTTCATGCTTCTGTTACATCTAGTGCAGAATCAAATTGAATGCCTCTTTACATGTAGTAAGGTCTTTTTACACTATTTCACTTCTTTAGCCAAGAATTACATAGTTTTCAGTTTCCTGCCAGTCACAAAATTAATAGCCCTGCTGATCACACTCTTCAAACCTTCTGCTCAATCAAAGCTTACCTTAAGTTATTGGAAGACAATCCCTGATTTGCTTTGAGTTTATGGACATCTTCAAATCTTGGTATGGATCCAGAGGTAGGTAATCATCACTGGTGATGACACTGTCTCTTCTGGTATGCCCTCAAGAAGATTGATAACCTTTCAAGAATCAACATTGCCAGCAGTAACAAAGTGCAGTGAAGCTGAGAGTTTTTGCAGAGAAAAGATGTCATTTGCACCTGAAAGAATCTACAAGAGCCAGGAGTGCTCTTTCCAAACCAAGTTAGCTCACTTCTAGCATAGGTGTGCCAGGTTCAGGTTTGAGAGGAAGCCTGATACTGGTCCAGGTCCTTGAATTCCACATATGGAGAGCAAAACATTTTATTTTGTGCATTGCTCTGTCTTCCTTTCTTTTGTCCTCTGTGATCTGGGATTCATTGGAATGTACCTGAATGCTGCAAGTGTCATTGTGATGAGATGTCTTTCAATTGAGATCCTCACTGTGAAATTATACATTTTTCTTTTAGAAGTAGTGACTGTAGCATTGAGACTTTTGACTTGCATACTTGGAAATGTTTCATTTTGGTATGCAGGACTGAATTCCTTTGCATTGGGCTATCAGTTTCAAAAAAAGTGTTGAGGTGAATATGCTTGTGAAGTTTTTATAAATGCTTGGCTCTGACTATAGGGCTTGATTAGTTTTCACAAGTTCTATTGGAAATTAACGCTTCTATTTTACCATCTGTGAAATTGGACATTTTCTTTGAGGTGCTATAGTGTAGCATTTTGCTTCAATGTATCCAAGTTGGAGGAAAGGCATAAAGTTTGTTTAATGCTTTTTTGCTATCATTTTTGTGAAACCCATCATGAAGCATAGGCACAGAATGCATGTAGTGGAATCAAATGTGCTGCTGACTTGTTATGTGCAAGTTGCCAGAAACACTTATTGATGTGAGGCAGCATGACAGCAGACTTTACCCCTGGCTTCCTCATCCTTTGTGCATTACTGATCTATTGATCTCAGAGAGATTGTATTTTATGTTGTCATAGATTCCTAAGATCCATTTGAATTACCTGTAAAATAAATGTTATCCTTTTTCTCTTTTTTTTTTTTTTAAAGCAGAGATATGAGAAGTTCAGGGTGCCAAAAATGTCCCATGTCTTTCTTTGCATCTAAAATTAAACTACATATTTGCAATTTTTGTATGTTGCCATTATTGGGTTTTTGGGTTACCCTGCTAGTGCAAACTATCTAACAACTGAAATTTTCTGGTGATGAGAACTACCATTCTCACCTGATTAAATTTCCATCTTAGGTGGTTCTCTGCTAAATTGGTGGTGTTTGGCCCAGAGGGGGGGGGGGGGGGGGGCAATTTGGGCAATCTGCCCTGGGCCCCATGTATCAAGGGGTTCCAAGGGGAGCTTCCAAAGGGCCTCAAGGGGCCCCCAAGGAGGTCTCTGGTTTAGTTTTGCCCCGGGCCCCTGGAAACCTCTGGGTGGGTGGGCCTGTTGTTTGGTAATGCCTTGAAATCTCCCTTTCCCAAACCCCCAGTCATCCCAGGCACCCGACACCATCCAGATCCATAGATACATCTATGCATTTCACTGTGTTTTTAATGTAGTGTTTGTCTTAGGAGGGGGTGACTTGTTGAGACGAATAACAATGTATGACATCACTGAAGTACTCTGCATTCCTCACTGGGTAACCAATGTGGCAATGAATATATATTAACCCTTTCAGACCCAGCATCCATTCCAATGGACATTGCATTTCCATTGTGCCTATGGTAATTTCTTGGGATTCTTGTGACTTTGCGCCCCATATTACACTATAATGGGCATAATTACGCATAGTTCAGTTTTATTGGAGGCCTTCTCTCACCCATCAGTTTTGTAATCTTCAGTTATGTAATTACATGAATTATATATAACATATGGTATGGTGTGATAAATTTATTCTAAATATAAAAACTATATAAAACAAAAAAGTTTTAATTAGAATATCAAAAGAGCTCAAAAATGCAAAAAATTATATTATTCCCATAGTAGCCTTAATTCAGGTCTGAAAGGGTTAAAGAGACTTTCAAATCCTAGTGGGCTCACTTCGGGGAAGATCATTTTGTTGCTAAATTGGAAGTGCTTGTGACATACGAAAATAGTAATCAATCTGGGAAAGAGTGTAGTAAAATAGAATATTCCTGTCAATTATAGCTTCTTGCAGATGATTTATGTGCCTGGGAAAGTGGACAAAGGGTTTAGGGAGGGAATTGCGCCATCAGTTTTATTAGGCCTTCTTTTTTGACATGACAGTATTGACGTCCTAGTCTTCCCAATCCTTCATGACTGGTTCTTACTTTCTCCTCATTTTGTGTACCTGTACCTCTACATCCTGCTTCTTGCCCTGCACTGGAGGGTATTTCACCTTTAAGATGACGTCTGGACAGGACTGATATCCCCCCCCCAAATACGGTTAACCAATCTCTTCTGCGCCATACCTAAACGTCATGCTAGGCTTAAAGGAAGTCACTGAATCCAGGGAGACTCGTGACCAGGTTTCCCCTTGTATGTTATTTGTTCAGATCATGTATCCATATCTCGTGTTCTGAAAGGCTCTGTGCTTTTCAGTTGCTACAGGTATGTGGAGAGTGCAGGGAGAGAGTTGTGGAAGTGAGAATGAAGGAGGCTCTTGATAGTGCGCTCGTCCTGTGCGCGGTGCCAGTGAGGAGGGGAGATCTTTAGAAGAGTGTTGCTGTGGTGCTGGCTTAGTCTGCGTGTAGTCGTTGCAGTGGCCAGTCCGTTTGGCACCTTTCTCGTATCGCTAGCCCGTGCCATGCGGGAACCAACCGCCTCACTGTCCCAACTTCTCATCCGTCTAGAACTCCTTTGAATCTGTCGGGCTTGGAAGAAGCGTCCTTTTCCGCCTTGGTGTCCCGATCGTGTGAGTGCTGGCACATCATCCTGGTTGTATCCACGCAGCATCATTCTGGTGCAATCTCAAGCTGCCATGTCGTTTTTCTGCTCCAAGAAGAAATTCAAGTTTCAGGCCGAACTCGATGTGGAAGAACTTACATCGGTTCCCGTTGTTAATGCCGTTTTCTTTGCCAAGGTGCGCTTGGTTGATGGTGGAAGCTTCACTGAATTGTCCTCCAGGTGAGTTTGCGTTTCCTCCTGTCTCACACCATGTGGCCTGATGTTGACCACGTGAAGCATGACGACCTCTTTCACTAATGCACGACCAATTTATCTTTTTTTCCTCGTGTTACGATTTTTCAAGGATCCTGCAGGTGTTAGATATGGCTCTACCATATTGCTCCTTTTTCTATTGCTGTTCAATACCCTTATGCGTGGGAAGGTAAATGACGAATAAGGAGATAAAAATATGCTGTGACACACGAGGCTCAAAAGCTATAGCCTATCGCTCGGTCTGAAACGCAGCATAAGGCGTACGTAAGCTTTCGTGCGTCTCAGAGATAAGCGCCGATCGCAAGCATGTCAAGATACGTGATTAGTGATGCTGCACCTCAACGTTCACCCCGAGCGTGAATCATGCCTTTAGGCGTCATACTTGTATTTTTATGTGCTTCAGTTTGTTTTCGAAGTTAGCACTGATGCGAAGACAAGATGAGAGTTTGTGGTTTTAATGGGGACGGAAAAATCGCCCCGTGTCGGTTTCCCCCGCTTTCCTTGATAGCCTGCGGAAAAGCAAGATAAGGGGAGTGATACACTTTTACCTGTTGCCATCTCGACTGGAGTTCCGAAAGCAACGGGCCTTGACTATATGAAAAAGCACTCGTTGGAAAGGGCTCTGTTGAAAGGCCTTCATTATATTTTCGATTCTCTACATGCATAACTTTATGTTCGTCGGTAATTTGTAAGGCAGCGTCCGTTTCCAAGGGGTGAAGAATCGAGACTGGATCTCGAAGTGAATTGAGGCAGGAGAAAGGGATTGCATATGGACCGAGAGGGAATTACTGCCATACTTTACTTTCCCTCTCATTGATCACTCGGCGTTGACTTGACGGCTTGCAGCATGGTTCAGTGACTGAACTTTCTCGCTCCGTCCCAACCAAGGCCCCTTCGTATCCTATAACATAGTCTGGATGATTCGCGAAATTACAGGAAGAGGGGAGTGACAATGATACCAGTTGCTATACTGCGTTCCTCCTGGTTGCTCGGATCCTGACCTTTAATTCCACGTGGTGTGGGAAAAGCCCAACCTGCGTAATATCTGGCATCGTGCCGGCTTTCCTTTTCTTCTATCGCTAAGCGCACTAGAGCCCTATATTACACGCTCTCACAAAAAAACTTGGATAAGTCTGTGCGTCGTTGCATCCGCAGATGCACTCCGATACCCTGCCGAACATGATGTAATAATCCATGCTTGCTCGTGCGGGTTGCACTGATGCGAAACCAGGAAAGTCTCGGTATGATAGATATATTTTTGTAAGCTAGCTTTCCTCGATTCATTTCCTTGTGCCTTTTTTTTTCTTAAAAAAATGCATGAACTGCCTCCGCTAACCACCTTTCACGACCCTGCAGATGCTCACGATGGAATTTACTTTTCTCTTTGGAAGACGACCTATATAGCCGTCTCAGATGAGAGGGAAGATAGAGGGTGGTACCATGAGAGGATAGTTCCATTGTCCTAGTCCGCTCATTTCGCTTTACCGAGCTCCGGAATATGAGGACAAGTCGATCAGGGAGAGGGACGCAGACCTTGATAACTCCACCTTTTTCTTCGCTTGGGGCGAACAGTTTTCCCAGAACCATGCCCGCAATCTAGAACGTGTTTGACCTCCAAGAAAGTGAACGTACGCGTCTCTATGCCTCTTACTTTTTTTTCCTTAATGGCTGAATTCCATTCTTGGCAATGACCTTATTCGCCTTCATCGCACATGACGTGCTGGAAGGCAAAATGTAGATGAAACTGCTGCCATTGCGCTAGTCCCAAATGGGATCTGGATAATTAAAATGAGGACTAAGTCCGAATTGACGATTTAAGTTGTTGTCTCGTTCATGTTCTACAGAGTTTTACGAAGAAGTAAATTTATATGATTGAATTAAAAAACTTGGCGATGTCTTCGATAGCCTTTAACCTTTTACGGTCCTATGTCGAAGCCGCTCTGACATTTCCTTTCTTTTGGGACCTGCATCGACTTCCCAGGTCAGTGAGCTTGTAAAATTCATGTTATTGACTTTCCCTGTGCTCAGCGTTTTTACAGTTAGGATGGAGTCTTTGAGAAGTGATAATCAGGAAGTCATTCCTCCCGATCAGACTGAAAAGATTCACGAATAAATATGTATGCATAACGGTTTAAGATAAGTGGTACTTTTAGCAAGACATGGCGTTTAACTCAGTATTTGATAATGCTATATTTCTGAAACTTGAGTTGTTTGAGTATCTGACTTTTAATTTTATGGGAAAAATTAATAAGGATCCAAGTTACTAAAAAATCGAAAAATGAAAAATCCAACCTGACTATTTTTTAGATTTGGCGTCTCCTGTAAAATTTCTCCTGTGCATTTGCCTTCTTTTGACTTTGCAGGTTACAAAAAAGAAAGAACGAGATGTTCACTCAGGTATAGCAAAGCGAAGAAAATCTAAACTTTTTTCCGCCATAAAATCTCCATGGGCACGTGCTATTGAGTTTACCCTTGATGGGTGTACTGGCACTTGAAACTTGAGTCGGTATGGAGCCCCGCTGCAATCCTTATGCGTTCTTTACCTCCCAGGTAGAGTCGCATGCAGAGTTTATCAAATTACCTTCCGTATTATTCCTTCCCGGGAATAACATCTCGTACCCACAGATGCCCTATAACGAAGCAAATGGAGGGGGAGATGATGTTATTAAAAGCCAAGAAGGGTTCTTGCGAGGTCCTTGAACCTGACGACTCCATAAGAGAGTCTCTCCTTATTTCAGGTGAACTAAAGGAAAAGCGCCGTAATTTCACGTCTGGCGAAACGGAATGGCGTCAGATGGGCAGGAGTGTCATGAGATGGAAATTAATGTTGGCGGTTGTGGGAGGGGGAAACACACGACTTGTTAGCGGATCCTCCAGCGCGACGAATTCCATAAAGAAACCCAGTGGGAGTGGGAGTGGGACAACGATGGATCTCACTCTCGGTGTCCTCGTTTCACCCTGATTGGTTTGGGCCTCCTCTCTCCATTAGGTTTGGTAGCACCGCCAGATGTTCCTCCTCTGGCAGAGGCTTTCATCGAGTTCTAGCACAAGCAAATTGGTGGAAGGTCTCTTGCAGTCTCGCTCTGAATCGCTCCGGTCTATCTCTTCTCATTTGGGCTTTCTCCCATCTCCATACGCATTGCCTTTTCGCTCATTTGAACGTTATTGATATTTAGTCGTGCTTAATTGATGTTTTATCGGATTAATGGAAGAGTGGGAGTTAACCTTTCTGTATGTCATTACAGGGAGGAAGTGAGGGATCACACCGTGAGATGGAGTGCTCATTTTACGTTCCCTTGTAAGATGAGCGCCAATGCGTCTACAGGCGTCCTTGACCCTTGCCACCTCAAAATCTCGATCCGCAAGGTCAGTTCCCCTGATTTTCTCAATTATTTGCCAAAATTGCATCTAACCCCCACGTTCAAGTCGCTGTTCCCTGTAATGGGGGAGAAGGAGGAAGACGAGATGAGTGGTTACATCCTAAAACCAGTCCAATAATGGCGTGCATGTAGATGTAATTTTATGGTACATACAGTCTCTTCTCTGAAGTAATAACGATCTCGGCCTTATCGTTCGCGTATGGGAAATGCATGGCATTCCTGTTCTTGGGAATGGCTTGGCCAAAAAAAGTGATCATGGTATGTCGTATTCCCTGGATTCAGTGTTGCAAGACATATGACTGTCTTTCCCCTCTCCATTCCTTTCCTTTCCATCTCTTCCCTGTCGCCGAGGATCTTTGTTCAATCCCTGAGCCTTTTGGCTCTTACAAACGGCCCTTTTTTCTTGACGTCATTTATCACTGGTTTGTATTTAAAAAAAAAACGCACTTTTCTCCGTGTCCTCGATGGCTTCATGCCTATATATCATGGTGTGCAAAGCCTGGCAGTCGCACTGCGTGACAAAGATACAAAAAAAAAGACTCATTCCCTAAATAGGGAAATCAGGGTCGGAAAGTGTTCTCCATTTTTGCCGAATCAGTATACATAAATCATCATTACATCAGCTAAGGTTATCTGATAAAGGTGGAACGGGGGGTGGAAAGTTACAGATGCACTTGTATGCAAATATCCGTAAACTCACAAGTGGTGAATTTTGCGAATGGATTTCTACTCCATAAAGGTTAAATTTTCATGTTGCATAATAAATTCTTCATAACTATTCTTTAAGGATTCGGAGTCCAAATGCAAGCTTCATCATTAATGTATGCTTCCTGATTCATAGCAAATCTATTTAAAGAAAAAATTTCCAATTTGGAACTAACGTGGCTTTTTTTAAAATGGATGTTCTTTAATTTTTCGTTTTTACTATCGACCCAGTGCTTTGGAATTTTGGGATTATTGCTTGCTGAAAACAACGATTTTGCAAAATGCTACCAAGTGATACCAAACCTACAGATAGTATCTTACTCTTGAAAATTGTTGCAGGGAACATATATACAGTGGATTCCGCTTTATTGAGACACTTTGGTTCCAAGTCAATTTGCCCTAATGTAACGGCTGTCCCGATTGTGCGAACTTACCTTCTATTACCGTATCAATTCCGTCCCTGACAAAATGCCCCTATAAACCAGCTGCCCTCATTAACCGATGGCCCAATAAAACGGAATCCACTGTACATGGAAAACCGAGTTCAGAATCTAATCTATTATGTGTCTTTGTGTAAAAGGCTCGAGTGGTTGAGGGTGAACTGCCAGCGTGTCCAAGATAATTCAGGAGAAACAGAACCGCACATTGAGATAGGAATGCTATCTGGAGCTTTTTTTGTATTGTGGATTCGTGAGACGGTGCCGGTATGGGTAGATCATAGATCCACTGGACCGTGGACTTGGCAGCCATTCTCTTGGCTCTTTCTAAGTGGGAAGAGAGGAGGAGAGGAACGAATGTGAAAGATTCTCGAGAGAAATGCATGGAACGAGGAAACAAGTTGTAATTGGAGGAAAGATTTCAAAATGGGCATTTGCATGGCTGAATGCGCAGTCCTGGTCACTGGAACGTTGAATAGCCTGATCCTTTCTCATCGCCTCTCTTTTCTCCCCCCCCCCCCTCCCCCCCTTTTCCTTTCATTCACCCTTTTTTCATCCCCTCTCCACACTCCTCTCATGCCTTCGTGTTTTGTGGGAAATTGCGGAAATCTCACATGCTTGTTTCCCACGCTCTTCCGCTTGAGATTCAAACATGTTCAGGTCGAAGGATTTTGGCTCATTAGAGCCTTGGAAGAAAAGTATTCATCCTCCTCATGACCTCTGCCTCCTCTATAAGGTGAATCATAATGGGAAGGTTGAAACTATTGAATGAGTTTCGCCGTGTCATAGCTACCCTCATTAAGTCATTACCGGACTGGATGAAATCCTTCGGGTCGCCTCTCCTGGTTGTGATGAATGTAGGGATATATTCACGTTACACATCCGCACACAGTGTGAGAATACAAAGCATGATTTGATGAAAAGCGAGATGGCGGATGTCATTCTGAGAGGTCAGGGGGGAGGGGGGAGTATGAGAGAATGAAATTATCGACCGTATCCATGATTTCTTCACGAACGTCAGTCCATTAATGCTGATGAGAGTAGGACGAGGTCGGGTTTCCCTGACTACATTAAACAGAGTGATGGCTTGCCCGACCCAACCCTCTAAGCATGCGAATCATGATCGTGCCTGTTCTTATTCCCTTCTCTTTCCAGGAGGATAAAGGAGGGCGGAGCTACGTGAGGCTGGGGTTCGCAACTCTGAACTTGGCAGAATTTGCCGGGGCTGGCCCTGTGACGCGGAGATGCCTCCTTGAAGGTTACGGAGGCTCGCGACACCGCCAGGACAATTCTACGCTTCATCTCACCCTCAAAATGATCCTCGTTTCTGGAGACGTCTGTTTCAAAAGGTATCTCCCGATGAGGTTCTACTTTTATCGGTAGATCTGAGGACGAATGGGCTCCTTGGTCATGCATGCCGAGCGCTCGGCTGCATTCCCCTAGGCTTACATACGTATCTTCATCCTTCCTGCTTCAAAGGCGGGACTGATTTCAAGGTCAGTCGCTTTCGCGAATGGGCATTGCACAACCTGGACACGTTGAGATTGAAGGGCAGTAACGGGGCTTTTGGATCGATGTATCTTAGAAGAAGGAGGTCTCTTGCCTTGCTCTCTCTATACTAGTTAGCATGCAGACCAGCTCGCCTTCGGGACATGGTCGTCCCTCACACTTTGCCTCCTGCTGCCCTCGATCATTTCCGGAAATTGGGAGATTCCTTCGCAATGAAGAATCGGAAGAAAGAATGTAAGAGAGAGTACAGATGAGAGGAGTGTTTCGCGATGGTGCCACGTCATGGGACGAACTTAATTATCTCTCATCCATGTATCTTCCTTACCCAATGGCATCAGTGAATTTATTGTATTATTAGCGTGTAACACCCTATACCACTAAATTCGTACCATGCATGCTAATGAATTCTGTCAGGAAAAGAGAATGAAGGAGGTTAAACGACTACGGTGAAGTGGATGGGCTGAGGAGATGCTCGAGTAATGATACAAAAATGGGTGGGTTTCAGGGATGAAAAATGGGATGGTATGTCTGAGAGAGCAGTGAAAAAGATGGTCAATCCTCCCTCCCTTTCTTCCTCCTACTTTCCTTCTTTCTTACTTCCTGTCTGTGTGCCCTTTATCTGATGTATCTTGAGATAGAGATAGCCAAACTCGACAGTCAATGTGAACAAGTAATGAGGAAGACAGGCTAGTGGACCACCTTGCACGTATTGGATGACACTGCCCTCTTATGTCTGTCCATCCACCGCGGTCTTCTATGGCGAGATGGAGGCGATTAGCATGGGGGCGAGGAAGAAAGTCTGTCATCGATTCTCTACGTGGATGGACAGCGTGGAGCCGGGGGCAGGTGAACCTATGGTGTAAGGGGGAGGAGGGAATGTGAGTGCGGAACTGTGCATACAGAGTGGCCCGTCAGACCTGTTACATGGCATTCCCGCTTCTGAGGCCCTTCCGGGAGTATGCTAGGCACTGCATGTAAACATTGATTTTTTTTTCCCTCGGCTTCTCCCCGCTTCCACGACCCACATTCACTCTACTTGCTTTTTTTTTTAATTCATAAGCGCTATCCCATTTGATTTTTCTTTTGATGATGCAAGAATGAAATTCCTCATCAACGACAAAAACTCGTAGAAACGCCTGTGTGTTGAATGCCAGAGGACGCGATTAGGTGTGGGTCTGGGCAAAGCAGAGCTGCATTCTTTGACTTTTCCTTCCGTGTGGTCGTGGTAGCAAATCGCAATGTCGTACAATACTAGCTAATGAAAGAAGAAAGGTAAGCCGTGAGTGGAGATGCAGTGGCATTTTTGGTCGTTCCCGCAGAGATATATATCTGCCTCGGAGATCATTCTAGCTATCTTGGCTGGCTCATCCCAGTATGATTCACGGGAAACTTCCTTGTATCTGCTCGTCCCCGGAATATTTATTCACAAGGGAGGGGATCCCAGGAGAGGATTCTGAGTCCGTGAAACCTTCATGGTGTGGAATACACCCCCACCCTTCATAGGATCTCCAAATATATGCACTAGCACATGTGTGCAACCCATCAACTGCTGACATGAGGCTCTTCCTCTACTGCTCTCTGGCCTCCTTCTCCATCTCCTGTTCCCCCCCCACTCCCGCACTGGGTTGTTTCACTGCTTTTCCCGGTATGATAGGAAAGATATCCTGAGAGTTTAGTGCTGCACCTTGGTCTACATGACCGGGAATCAGACCTCACAATGAGTACGATTTGCTACATCGCCCAGTAAAAATACATTGTCGCCTTTATGAAATACTTGCTGAAAACGCCACTCTCCACTTACCTGTGACGTTGTCATAATATTCCCATCTGTGTTGCTCCGTATGCTGATAGATTCTTGCTTACCCCCACCGACTTGTTAGAGTGAAATAATTCGTGTTTCTAGTGACATGCAACTACAAGTATATAATAGTTTTTATGGACCCCAGCCGCTCATCTATCAGAACTTGTTGAGTTTGAGTCACAAAAATTTTATTATTCTGATATTGCTCATGATGTTTAAAGCTTCGATATGCGGCATGCAGGCATAAATGCACTTACCTGTTGATACAGGGTTTTCAAGGTCTCTTGCGTGTCAATTCAAATTGAGGTTAATCGGCATACCAGTTACAGAGAAATATCATCAGAGCTGAAAATGGATGACAAGTTTTTTTACCTGAGCCATCCTGTCAGAATCAAAACGGGGGGATTGGGCAGGATGACGCCCCTGCACCCCTTGAAGGACATGAATTATTTTACGAGAATATCGATTTGTGTCAAAAAGAACAGTTGCGTGGAATCGACTTAGCCGGGACAAGTATGAAAGTGACAGACAATGGCAGCTTGCGCAGCACATTCCCATGCCATTTCCAGCTACCCCAAATGAATAAATACTATTTCGAGCCCTGATCTTTATTACATTTGTTCATCTTTCGCGGATGGTTCATGATCGCAACTGTTGCTAGACATTGAAAACTAGTAAAGTGAAGGTAGGCTTTTCGAAAGGAATGGGGAGCCTAGAAAAAGTATTGAACGTTTTACTATTCACCATAGCCTTCTCATCAGAGGACAGGTTAACAGAAATTTGCATGTTTGTGCATAAAAATGAATCAAAAGTGAGCCTGCAGAATGATTAGGGTCGGGGCAATATGAATTCGTGCAATAACTACAACGATCTGCTGAAATTAAAAGTTTAAACCACACCAGACAGATACTGAAACCTTGTCTCAGTGGGATCATGCACTTGAGAAGGAGGGAAAGCAGGAAACGAAATATTGATATTTTCGGAACTGTAACGTAGCAGAGAATATTTTCCATCCTTCCTTAATATTGCTCAATCAAAGAAAGCTTTCATTTGGTGTGTTATTATCCTGAAAGAAAGCTACACTTCTTGCACCTGGTGTGCCCCAAAATACCCAGTAAAAACAGCATAACTTAAATTGTTGAACTCATTGCTTAGGATTCAAATGGAGAATGCAGATCACCTTTGCAGAGTGGCACCTTGTGTCAAATCTGTTACCCAAATATGTCTTGTGTCACTCTTAATATTTTGTCTTCATACTGTTGGTATCACAAGCACCTGGAGAACAATCCAGTCCTGATTACAATATACCAGGGCTTCCTAACCTTTTTCACGCGTGACCCAAAAAATCACTTTCGTACTATTCATGTACTGAGCGATATTAGACAGCCTCCCCTACCTATGCGTTAAAATCGCAAAGAAAAACGTAACTTTGCATTTAGTTGCCGATTCACGACCCCAAATATCTATTGCGACCCAGGATTGGGAAGCCCTGCAATATACATAGGCTGAAAACATAATAAACGGTCAACACCAATGAATGATCACTTTGTGAGGGTATACTGTTCTGATGAATCTGAGGCTACATGAAATGGACTCAATTTCAAAGTTGGCATATATTTAGGATATTCGTTAATTATTTCTTTAAGGCATATAAATCACTACACAGATGCACATTGACACACTGGTCTGTATTTTCCTCCTTTGGTCAGAGTTGCTGTCAATGGAAACAAGGACAAGAAAAGTTTATGATTATGAATGCACAGCCCTGAACTTAGTAGCTTTCTGAGAGATAATGAAATCAATTTAGAATTTAGCTGGAATTAGAGTTTCACTCTCTTATACTCTTATTACTGCCTGACCAGGAATATTTTTTTTTTGCAAGGACAACATTCATTTTAATCAGATAACTATGCTTCACAATTGTCTTACTGGTTGTATTTATCATGGACTGTCAAGGTATTTCCTGACTGAAGCCTGCCTTGAATGCAGATATGCTAAGAGGGGAGCATAGGAAATAAGTTCAACCTTGACCCACTGTTGGACCCACTGTTCAGTCCCATGGATTGTGGATCCAAGGAACTTGAAAGAGTACATGCCAGCCTATTTCAAGTTCACTCTCATTGAATATAAAAAATGGACTTTTCCTTTAATGCTTATTTGTAGTTGTACATTCTTAGGAAAAATGAGTTCACATTTGCTCACTAAGTGAGTAGTGAAAGGAGGATGAGTAGGGTGATCACTGGAACATTCACTATACTAAAGCTGCACTTTTCTTTTTACCATTTTATTTGAAGCTACAGCTGCATGAATGGTTACTATTTCCAGACCTAGTCCTCGAAGCCTGGTAAATGCCCAGCCTGCTGATGAGGAGAGCAGTGAAGAAACAGCAGGAACTGATGGAAGCCAGAACGTGTCTGGAGGATCCATATCTGGTGGGTCATCTGGCTTTGGCAGCCTGACAAAAAAGAGACCTTCTGTTCTCGATTCAAGTGAGCAGGTTTCAAATTGTATTACCCTTGTGAACAAGTGTTGTTATGTGTTCAATTCATGTTCATTGTATGAGTGGTGACTAACTCTCATTTAATAATTTTAAAAGTAATTTGTGATGTTATATGGAGACTGTGTATCACATTGCTCATGATATACCTCCCAAGAAGTTTAGGTTCCATTACTTGAAGCCTTTTGTACGAACCCTAGTGTTGAATCAATATATCGCTTTGTAGGTCAATACCTGCTCATCACCAAAAAAAATGCACAACTGAGGAGTTGGTTGTGCTTTTGCATCAAGAGTGATCTTGATGAAATTTGGTATACAAGCTCATACTAGCATACCATGAAATCGAATTGAGTTTCAAGTGGGTTGGGTGAATATTCATGAAGAAAACTTCCTAAACAATCCAGATTTCAATTGAGACTATGGAGTCATAATAATTGCTGGAAATGACTACCTAGAAGGTTTTTGCTTGTGAAGCATGGCAGGAAAACTCTTAAAGATGTGAATAAAAAATCAAGCCAAGTTTTGAGGTCGTAGGATGAGGCAATGCAAAGAAAACTTGCAAAATGCTTGAGAAATGGGGGGAAAGGGGTGGCGCTGTTGAAGGTACCAGTTTCCCTCTTGTTTCCTCAATTCACTACTCTCTGTAGGGCCACTGTTTAGAGTCTAACTATGAGGCAGTGCCATGATGAGATTTCTGGAGGTTACGGTGTTTGATAGATGCAGGCCAGGGGTGTAAAACATTCAGCCCGCGGAGGTGGTTCATCTGGCCTGCCGTCTGTTCTTGAAATTTCTGTTGTGATTGACTCTCAGCATCCTCTGCGCTCGAGTCTAACTTCAAAGAGTTGAGGGCGCCCTTGCTCCACCTTCATCATCGTCAATTAGACGATAGCATCCCTTGGTTGACCCAGGCCAGGGCTGTCTATATTCGAATAGTTCACCATTCAAATGGAGAGGGATTGTTGACAACCCACAGTAGTCACGGAGGCGCAACCAGCTTAATTTGCTTGCCTGCCTTTGAACAGCAGCAGTGCATGGCATTCGTGCACTGCTGCTGCTCGAAGGCGGTGGTAGTGTTCAGATGAACCACAAAAGCATCTCAAATGATGCAGCTGCTGCTGCCATTGCAATTGCAACTGCAACTGCACTGCTGCTGCTGCTGTTGTGGCTACGTGCAAATTGGTATATGCACGATGGTGTCACAAGTCACTTGTAATAAGTGTCATGTGGGTTGGTGCGTTCTGTTGCCTCATGTGACTGAAATCTCAATTTTTCTTACCAGAGCTATGACAAATATTTTCTTGAAGATAAATCGAATATTGTTCACACATCTGGGAGCTTGTTTCTAACAAACTTTTATATGCCCACAGATTAAAAAAAAAAACGGGTACTTGCTGACAGCTGCCATTGATGGGCAAAACTTAAATTTGGTGTACCCCAAAGCTGGAACGGCAAAAACTGACTGAAATAGCAAATTTCGGTGAAAAATTATGGGTGCAGCCCGCAGGCATCAGTTGGGTAAGGAATACGGCCCGCCGACCGATTTGAGTTTGACAGCCTTAATGCAGGCTAATTGAGATACATGGATCAGTTTCAGGCATCAGGCTGATGCATGCATCATCAATTTTCCTGCCATGTTACATGAGTAAAAACTTTCTAGATAACAGTTTCCAGTGATTAGTTGCTGTTAAAATTGGATTGTTTGGCAAGTTTTTTCCATGAATATTCATACCACACCTGTGAAACTCTGAACAGTTTTGTGGTATGCTAAAGTGAGAGTGTGTATCAAATTTCATCAAGCTTGCTCTGCTCCTTGGTTGTGCTTTTTTTTTTGCCAATGAGTTCATTACTGTGAAAGGTGAACTGGTATGCTTCAAATTTTGCTGGGGTTCACCCCTTCATTTGCCCTTCTGATTGGTAGTGCAAAGGCACAGTTGCATGCTAAAATGTTGAGGTATGGATCTGATTCCATGAAAAATAGTAGTAAGTACCTAAATTAGTATTCATTTGTTCACCTTAATTGAATTTATTATTGTAATGATATGTCCATTAAGTTCCACCCTAATTTTGATTTGTCTTTTTTTTTTTTTTTCAAAACAAGGTCTAGTCATAGGAAGCCCAGAAGTGGATGTGCTTCCTGCACTACCTGTTGGAACACCAGTTCTACAACATCCATCAGGAGACAGTGGCATTCCTCTTACACCAACAGTAACTGCACCTGCACCTCAAGCAGCTGAATTTGAACTTGGTCATTCCCGCAATTCCTCCAACACCAGCCAGATGAGTAAAGCCTCAGGTTATGGGAGCTTGACCAGTGGCTCTCATTCCCAACACAGTCGTCAGAGCAGCTCAGGGGAGAGTGCCTCCACTCAGCACACATCTTCAACACCAAATCCCACTTTGAGTCATTTCAGGTCTCTATCCTGTCTTTCTCAAAAACTTCTCAAAACTCCTTCTCTATTCTCTAAACTTCATCTATATTTATCAGCATTATTTTCATTAAATATTAATTTCATCAACTGATGCTCATGTCTTTGGTATGAGCATGCTTAGAACCAACTTTGGTTCAAAGAGAATGACTGGAGGAATTTAATGGTATCTAGAGAGTGACACAAAAGTTTGTAACCTTTTTTTTGCAACCTTTATTAATATAATTTATCAAGCTAAAGGAAAAATCCTAAATTCACAGAAACAGAGCTCAAACACTAGTCTTTGCAAATAAATCACACATTCTCAAAATATCTCCCATTAGCATCTATGCAAGCCTTCAAACAGAAGTTATCAACAATTTTACACAAATTTTCAAAAATTGAAGAGAGTTTTTCATGCCAAGCTACAGGAAAGCCTACTGGCACTTATGGGAGACTTGAGGAGAACTGCCTATAATGAAGGTATGTCAATGTGTTGCTTGCAGAAATCCCAGTACTGGTTCAGGGCAGACAGTTTCAAGTCAAAGCAACCAAGGATCAGTTGAACGTGCCAAAAGGAAGAAACTGCCCGAAGAAAGAAAGGTGGGAACAACGCGGGTCAATGCAGATGACGTGATCAATACGCTTATTGAAGGCTTAGAAATCAGCACTCATGATACATCTGAGAGTGAGTTCTGCCTCCCTTTTTGCTTCTTGCATAGTGATCTAAAGCATTTGGTACATAGATGAATTTCTTTGATTCAGCATCCGGTCTGCAACTGTTTGTTGGGCCTGATGGAACTACAGCACTTGGTGGTGAAGAACTACAGAGCAAGTCCTGTGCTAGAAACTTCCAACCAGTCGTGATACGCAGATAATGACAAGCTCAATGGAGAATTGATCACACTCTCCATCCAGCTGTGATCGACTTCACCAGCCCTCCTTCCTCTCCTTCACCTTTGACACATTCAATAATTTTTCATGAAATTGTAATCCTATTTCTGTTTCTTGAGGACCTAGTTGGGTTATTGCAATAACCCTTGTGCAACCATCCAGCTTATATAAGATAGATGTCATGAATGCACATGTATGAGTGGAATTGCACTTCAAGGAATCATGCAATACTGATGTCATCCATCAGGCATTGTCACTTATCAATTGCTGTGATGATGCTGGATTGACTGTCAGACATTGTATATGTCCTTGAATTGGTGGCAAAAGCAATTTAGGAGTTGGATATCATTGAGAGTCTCATGTCATCCAAGGCTTGCTGTTGTCAGCTACTTCAATGAATTGTGTTACCAGTAAAGAATTATGATTTTTGCCTATTTGATCATTAAATAAGAGAATTTTCAAGTTGCCTAGCTGGTATAGGCTACTTCAACATGTTCATTTGTGAATGCTTTTCTTTTGTGAATGATCTTGGAAGTAGTGCACCAGTGCCATAGACAGAAGGGTCAACAGATTCGAAGTCTTTTAATTTTTCCCTGTAGTCTTCTGGAATTCAAGGTCTTGTGAGGTATGCACTTTTGAATGATTCATGCTTGGAGATTATTTGATCTAGCACTTGCTTGATAAAAGAAGATACAAACTGGTAGATAATTGGGCTATCAGAATTATTATGTTGCAATGCTGAACAACTGCATTCATAATTATTGTAACCTTGACTGAGGCAGAGAAGATGATTTAGTACTTGAGATTGCTATAAAATCATCTCACAGAAATCTGAAGCTCTAGCTATTTAAGCATCAGGGTGATAAAGAATTCAGATTGGTTCCTTAATTGAGAAGATAAATCAAAGCTGGCTTGAATGAATAATTGTTGAGATTTCACTTCCTCTCATGTATTTTGCTAAAATATGCCATTTGCTGAAGTGTGGTGAAGTTTAATGAATCACTTGAAAACTGAAGATTCTTGAGGATGAGTTCAATAGGACAGGATGCCTTTTTTTTTTATAGATTGACCAAAATCTTGGAGCACCACTGTAAGTATACTATCATCATCAGTCTTGTTACTTTTTAGGTTTCAATGTTGGACTCCCTATTCCAGGAGCAGTTTAGTTTGATCCTAACTCCATATATTGTAAGATTGTGATGTGAAGGAAACTTGCATTTTAGATGGTAAGTTTAAAAATCTGGAAAAAGGAAAGACTGTGCTACTTGTGGTCTTCAGATGAGTTTTTCTTATAAATAGGAAAGCTTCTCAATTCAAAAATTTTCCTCTCTTCAAATTTGAAAATTTCAGAAGTTAGAATGCAATATCCTGCCTGAGTTTGTGCAGTATTTGTGAGATATTCACTTGATGAAAAGAAGCTAAATATGGTAGACTCAGGTGGTATATATCAGAAAAGAGAACAGAAAAGATACCCTCAGGAGTGGGAGCCTTGTGTATCTTTCTCAAAGAAAATTGCCTTGGATGATGAATGGTCTTTTGCCAGTCCAGAGGCTTCATTCAACATTGATATTACGCTATAATTAGGCAATATTGAAATATCATGAATACTGAGAGGGAATCACTATTGCTAACACCATACTATTTTCAAAGTGAAAGAAGATTGACTGTGCCTTCAGGCTTTCCCCAAAGACAGTTTGGATCAAACTTGCACCAAATGGAGCCTAAAAAAGCTGCAGTATTTAGAAATGCAGTTGTATTTTCAAGTTAAGATCTGGTGTGCATTTTAATCTGCCATCTCTTTTTTGCCTGAACTTTATTATTTTCTTGCCCTAAGCTTGCCTCTGTTTTCACCAATATTGAAGTCATTTTGGCAGTCCTTAATTAGGGGATTAAAATTCCAAAACTGGCTCCATGATGAAGATACTACTGTAATTATTCCTTTCATGGGAAGATGTGAAATCTCTCCAAATAGCAGATAGGTATTCCTGGTGAATGTACTGAGCCCCAAAAGATCCTTTTGAACAATATCTGTGATCTCTCCAAGAAATTGCCCCCTATCTTGCTTCAGTCTTGTGCAAGAAGGATGATTGTATGACATACCAGTATTTGCATCTGGAATCACTTGTAACTTGGAATTTACAGAGCACACTTCCTGTGTGCTGATTTTGCTTGGTGTTGAAATTTGATGAGGGGATGAGAGTAGATGCTCTGTTGCATATAGGTGCTTTCATGCTTGTCACAGGGGTTCTCTCTGAGTTGCCTTCTGTCCGGCTCAGCCCGGTTTCACTATGACTTCTTCATGCACCATTACCAGAGAATCCTAATTGGAAGGGTCCAGTGCTTTCATTCAACTGAAAGCCCTGTTAAGCAGCAGCTCTGCATCTCTTGTTTATACTCTTTGAAAGAGGGAAAAAAAGCCTTGTGAGGTGCCTCTGTTACTTAGTGATTCCTTTCATTCCATAGCTTTCCAAAAGACAGTTCTTTTTATATTGTTCTCTTACAGTTTCTCTGGTATTATTTATGAAGTTGCTACACATGATGGTATTTATAGAAAATTTTCTTGGTCAGTGGGTCTTTCATACATTTCACTCCCTTGATGGTGTCAGTGTATGTATTTGCTCAATTCTTGCCTCATCTTTGACTGAGCAAGGATGGATGAAGGCTTTAGCTTTAGATGGTATTTATTATGATTGAGGAGGAGGTGTTTCTATTTGTTTCTCTCAATTCTTTGTTCTTCCACAGACCAAAACCTTATTTCAATTTTCTATTTTTTGATAGTGCCTGGGGTCTTCCATGCAAACAAAATCACAGGAAGATCTTCTAACACATACTCTTGGCAGAGTTAATCCTCTTTCGTATCAATCTCATCATTGTTTTCTCTTTGAACAATGTGATTTTCTTTTGAAATGCAAAAATTAAGAATTCTGGTGGAGGGAGGGATCTAGGCTCCATGAAAGAAGTGTTGATCTCAACTCCAAAGTTTTCCTTTGTATGCCACAAGATTTGGACATGCATGACTGAAAGAATGTTTCAATACTGCATGAATCTTGATTCCTCAATCAGTTGTAAGAAGATAGAATTTTGGGTTACAGAGATGAAATAATCATTTCCAAGTTGCTGTTGCATAGCTACTAGATTTCATTTTGCTATATTGTTCCAATTTTGATGCCAGCCCAACTCCATGCTGCTGTTCTGAACCCTCTTCAATATCTTCATTTCTTTTGATGAGTACAAATGAGTTGATTGCAATCAATAAAATGCCTTTTTTTAAAAGATGAAATGTGCTTTTGATTCCAGAAAGTAATAGAAAGGAGAATGCTACAGAATATTTTTGAGACCAGCTTATTAGAGGCTCTGAAGTCTGATACATATTAGCCTCTGCCTGTCTCTATCTTTCAACACTAAAATCAATGGGAAAATAATTTCTTCTAATCGTGTTGAAAGTTATTCTCCAGTCAACTTATTCTCAGGAATTGAGTTGCAATCCTATTGTGACAATGACTTATGGGCAAACTCACTTTCCCCTGAGTGCGATCAGCCAAGGGGAACACCCCTTTGGTGGCAGTGGATTACATGGCTCACTCACTGATATTATTGTAAGGGTTTGGTTAAGTCTTCTCAAGTCCCATCATCTGGTCATGGGGGTTGGAAGCTAAAACTTGATACAAGTCTACTGTTTGTTTTTCTACTTTGATACTTGTGATGCATTAATGAGGCTCTAGCTTATTTCATATGTACATTTCATATGTACCCATAGGCTTTTGAACCCTGAAAAGAAGAGGGAGTGAAAATGGGAAAGGCAATGCCTGAGAATACTTTTTTTTTTAACTCTGAAAGGAGTTTTGATGGAATAACTACCATGGCAAATTTAAAAAAAGATATAATGAGAGGCTTCAAAATGAAAGAGATTCATGATGGCCATGTGAGCATAGCATTATGTTAGATGGAAAATGCTGTTATTAGGAATGCTGCAGAGGAATAACATTAAGCCACCTGGTATTCTCCAAAAGACAAATAATCACTTGTAAATTTGTTCTCAACTTGCATTGATGCCACAGTTGTATAAAAGACTTGGGTTCATTTGAAGAAGCAGGTTTGATACAGCAAGTGATGAATGAAATGGTAACAGATTCAGAATGGCAGACGAAGTGACTGGTGTCCGTCAACGCCTGACTGCCTCACATGACAGGGAAAGCACTGGAGGTGGGGGAGATGACAATTTGTCATCAGAATTTAGTGGTCTTGTGCTCAATGAATCCCCCACTGGAAGGCGACCTGGTAGACCACTTATCTCTAAGAATGAGGAAGTCATTGCCAAGGATGGCATGGTCGGTCTTGATGGAGTTGGTGCTGAGAACCTTCAGTCAGGGACATTTTGGTTCACAAGAATCATCATCATCCGCAGTATCGGGTTCATATATTGTATGATACCAGAGAATATAGGCAGACCTTGAGACTGAGTCATGTTCTTCATCCAAGATTGGGGATATTTCCATTTATGTATTTTCAGCTGTGGCCTTCCTGGTGGCATTTAATCAAAATAAACAGCTAATTGGTGATGGTGGGATCCTCCCTGCACATGACTATATGGAGAGACTTCTCTATGGAGAGTGAGTAAATTCCTTGTCATGGAAGATGGAAAATGAGACTTCTTTGTGAGTGATTCTAGCTTATCCCTTAAATGACTCTTGTACTTCTTAATTCCATTGATTCCCATTTGGGAAAGTAATTCTTGTGATGTGCTCACAATTTTACTCAGGTATGGGGGAGGTATGTAGGAGATGAAATGAGGGAGGTTCAATTGAAAAAGTAACTAAGGTCACTCAGTCTCTTCAGACACAGGTTTAACAGGCAGCAGTTTTTTATGGAGATAGTTTGAGGCTTATACTTCTTGATACAGGTTTCATAGGTCAGATGTGTGCTGTGTGTTATAGTGCATTGTTGCCTGAATGATGCAGCATATGAGCTTTCGAGTTGTACAATTGAAAAGCAGCACTCTGTACCAAGATTTTGGGTTTCCAAAGGGATATGGGAATGGCCATTCCTGACTAATCAGAAAATGAATTGAGTGTATGGTACTGATGTTGAGGACTCCAGAAAACAAAGAGTTTGTAATTCTTTCTGATCAACTGCAGAACTCAATGAATCTGACTTGCCTCCGAAGTGTGTTCCACATGGCCAGGATGTGGAACCTAGCCATGTCTATTGGGTCATTTGAAACTGTTAACTTGGTTTATTGACTTTCTGATGTAGCAAGCAGGCAGTACCAAATGCTGCACTCATTTCCTGATGAATATAGGATTATCATTTCCCTTGGGCTCATATGCAATTTTCTTCATGCAGTTTGCACAAGAATGTACTGCACACATCATATATCCATATGTTGTTTTGAGAATTATTAAAATACAGCTATCTCCATGTATCATGCTGCCCTATAAACCAGTGTCTCATGGGTTCTAGCCACCTCTATCACCTTTTCATTTGAACTCTCTCATATAATGGATGTGGATAAGCAATCATAGAGATGTACTCAAATTATTTGACTCAGGTGTGAAGGAGACATTTGGAAGTGCATGATGATGGCTCCCTCTGGATTCTGGTTCTTCATGAATCATCCCATCAATATATTGCTTGACATCTTTTCCACAGCTGGTTTAGCCATCTCATCCTTTATGTTCCTCACTGGATCAGCAAATTCTCTGATCCTGGCTGCAATCTGGCTCCTGTACATGTCAATAGTGAACATTGGTTAGTTGCTTCTTTACTTTTTGGTTCATTTATATTTAACTAGCATTTCAATTTGACAGAAAAATTATGCCAACTCTCGACCAAGTATAGGAACAAAGGTTAAAAATGGAGAAAGTAGTGAGTGACTTAAAAAATGCTTTCTGTTTGATGCCTTATTAAACTGACTGCAAATTCTAGATTTGACTTTTTTTTTGTAGTACATCGGTAACGCTGCAAAAAAATTTTTCCTGAAAGTTGGTTTTTAGGTTGTCTGGATGAAAAATGACAGTCATTCAAAGTGCAGTTGAAATATGTAACTTTTTCCATACATGAGGTAGATGTAGTTTTTGTACTGCTAAAAAAATTTGATGTCATAAAGAATGTTTTTTCTGCTGTATCCTTGTCATAGTATTTTGGATGGTGCAGTGTCTTTATGCCGCAGTTGAGAAGGTTAGGCCTGAATTCGATGGTATGTTTAGAGTATAAGGACTGGGGAGGGAGAGATTAGTGAGAATTTCCCATCTAATTGTAAACTGTTCTGTGTTCTCTTCAGCCCTTCTTTCAAGTGCAACTGTTTAATAGTGACTTTTCCTTTGACACAATGACACAACACAAAGACATTGCAATAAGAATGCAGCCATAAGCAGCAGGCTTTTTGGTGACTAATGGAATGCCTCTGTTAAATGATGCTGAAACTATTGCCTCTAAATATGTTGAAGGACAGAATTTTCTGATTGAAGTTTTCAATGACTGTTGCTCTTTACCTAAACAACCTAGAGACTTCAAGATTTTCATGAGACAATTTTTTGCATTTTCTGTGTAGTTAAAAAAATGTACTCATCTAGCTTTTCTGCAGTAGGTTTTGTAACACTGCAGACAGGATGCTTTTTTTTGTTCCACTCAGTATTCTGAAAGCACCAAACTTTATTTGAATTGCAATATCCTACATGTTGGTGGATACTACCAGCAACTGCCACCACATCTTAGTGGCACTAGCCATTCGTTGCAAATGAATGGCTAGTGGAGGGTCTTCTAGGAGATTGTGTCATTTTGCCACAATGATGCCAGATTTCAAACTATCCATAAGGACAAATGCATGCCTGGCTGCTTTATATTGGTATATTCACAAGCACCCACCATGTAGTCCTGATATGTTCCCATGTGCCTGGCATTTGTTTAGACTAATGATGGAGGCACCTTGCAGACATCTTTTTCAGTCCAAGGACAATGTTCAAACTGCAGTAAATTGGTGGGTCAACAGTCATCCCACATTTTTATTCAGTGGCAATATTCAGGAACTTGTCAAGAGATGGGACAAATGCTTGAAATTTCAAGGAGACAAATTCCAGAGAAATTGCAAATTGTACATCACTACCAGGTGTACTCTCTTAGTGATCCCCATTTGTAACAGTTATTACTGACTCCCCACTATATCTTGACTTGTAGGTCAAAGGTGGTATAGTTTTGGCTGGGAATCGCAAATCTTGGAAATGGGATTCATTGCCATCTGGTTGCCTGCTGCCTTCAGACTGACCCTTCATAATCTCAACATGGACACACCCCCTGGTTATGTATCCATATATAGCTTTCGATGGCTCATTTTCCGCATCATGTTGGGTGCTGGCCTCATTAAAATACGAGGTGCATCATGCTGGAAAGACCTGACTTGCATGAATTATCATTATGAGGTGAGTCAAATCATTACCATCAGCTGAGAGATTGGAGAAGAGAAGCCTGAAAACAGCAATTCTTATTAATTCTCCTACAGACTCAACCTGTCCCAAATCCATTTTCATACTATCTCCACCAGACTCCTGAAACCATTCACAAAGTGAGGATTCATGATTCCATATTTTCATTTTCATGTCTATTGCAGCATGTAGAAAGTATATTCTGGGCAAAGATGTTGCAAGTCATCCTGTGATTACTGCAGATAAATTTTCCATTTTGACATATTTTCTTCATTATTAACCTGCAATGCTTTCAGTAAACCACATGGTGATCAGCAGTATTGCTCTTGTTTGTATTTGGTGGAAGGGGTAAAATAGTAAATCCACTATAAACATTGATGTGATAGTGGAAAGTTGCACATGCAGAGATTAATTACATGCTTCTCAAGTGCCATTTGCATTGGAAAGATGGAACCCAGGAAAATAACATTTCTGTTCATGGCCCTTTATTTCTTTTCATAGCTGGAAACTCTTGGGAACCACATAATAGAGCTAATAGTTCCTTGGTTCCTGCTCATTCCATCAAGAAGACTACTTATTGCTCATGGCATAATTCAGATTTTGTTTCAGGTATGAGATATTTCAGCAAATGGTTATTCTGCATTCCTTGTGTCACATCTCTGTACCTGTTATGCTTGCTTTTGTGAAGGTCATTTTGATTTTGAGTGGAAACTTGAGCTTTCTGAACTGGTTGACCATCATTCCCAGCCTTGCTTGTTTTGATGACCGGTGCCTATCTTTCTTATTTAACAAAAAGAAAAGGAGAAGTGTGAAGAAGCTGCAAACCTCTCCACCATCTCCAGGTGAGATCTTGCAAGTTCCAATGTAGAGATGAACTGCATTCGACTATGCTCTACAACCTCTCATGGTCACTGTACAGGTATGATCCGGACTGGGATTCAAGTGATGGTGGCATTATTGATATTATTGCTCAGTGTGCCAGTAGTTGTGAATCTTGCCAGCTCTCAGCAGATCATGAACACTTCATATGATCCTTTTCGTCTGGTCAACACATATGGAGCATTTGGCAGGTGATATGCTCCACTTTATTCTTTGAACATGAACCTCCATTTCTCAATTGGGATGCTGCATATTAGCATAAACTTGTGTGGAGCTTATTGAACAACCTGTATTGATTTTCTCTTTCAGCGTACACAAGGTGAGAACGGAAATCATTTTGCAAGGAACAACATCAGAGAATCCTGAATCTCCTCAAGCAGAATGGAAGGACTATGAGTTTAAATGCAAGCCTGGGAACATCTCACGCACTCCTTGCTTCATTTCTCCATATCATTACCGACTAGACTGGCTTGCCTGGTTCACCACCTTCTCTGTGAGTGCCAATATTTCTGTCTCAAGAGGCTTGATGGACTCTCATTTTAAAATTTAGTTGCCAGCCATTACATCTGTTTTGTCCCTAAGGGTAAGGATCATAATTCAGTTTGTGCCAAGCGTAATTAAGGGAATTCAAGGTGGGACTTTTTTCAGTTGAACTGATTTGCTATTTCACACTTTACTACAGAGCTGGCAGCATCATCCTTGGCTCCTCCCATTCATCAAAAAGCTGTTGGAGAACAATGAAGATGTCAGTACCCTCATTGCTCACAATCCATTCTTGGGATCAGGAGAGAAACCAAAGTAAACTTCTTTTATCTATCTTCCTAAGGCAGGGGTGTGCAAAGTGCAGCCCACTGAGTACTTCTGTGTGGGCAATGAAGCAATTTGGTCAAAGGAAAAAAAAACTATTACTGGAAATTTGAGAAGAGGCAGTGTTGCACACAAGGGGAGATGGAGGGGGGGGGGGAGTGCTTGCCATTTAATTGTAGTAGGCATAGACACGTGAAGCTTTTACTCAGCATCTCCTCTCCCAATTCTCTTATGCAGCATAAACAATTTTCGATTTTGTGGTTCACTGTAACTGGTCTGTAGCCCATGAGCCACAGGCTGTGACCAAAATTAATTTTTGGGCCAAAATGACCAAATGATCAATGACCAAAAAGTTTTTGGCACCTCTGTCATGAGGTCATGTGAGACTTCAGACTGCAACTTGAATATGGATTCTCTGACAGGTACATCCGCATCCTGATGTACAAGTATGAGTACACCAAGATTGGGAGCCCCGAAGCTATGGCTGGCCAGTGGTGGAAGAGGAAATTCAAGAACTCCTATCTCCCTCCTGTATCGGAAAGCATGCTCGCAAAGGTGCTTCATTAAACCCTTCGTTGACACTGAGTTCCTCAATCAGAAGACATCGTTTTGGTTCTCCCTTTAGTTGCATCCCCTGAGTTATTGTGATATTGAAAGAATACAGTGAAATGTGTTGAACTGAACTGAAATAAAATCGTTATTTATTCCCATCACCCTTGCATACCCAAAACAGTCTCCTC
The DNA here is from genome assembly GCA_905338385.1 of Darwinula stevensoni. Lineage (NCBI taxonomy): Eukaryota > Metazoa > Arthropoda > Ostracoda > Podocopida > Darwinulidae > Darwinula > Darwinula stevensoni. Next base: position 94,273 of record CAJPEV010000518.1, read on the forward strand.
TCTCCATCTTCCAATAAGACTCTCCAGGAACGTTTGTTTTATCATTTCCGTTTCATTCCGGCAAGTCCGGCACTTAATGAGATATTCATTCGTTATCATAAGGAGATATTATCAAAGCAACACTTTATTTGTTGGGTGGAAGGAAGGACAAACCCTCACAACTGGTATAACTTTTGTAATTCACCTTGCTTGCACCATTGTCAAGACCCTTGATACAGCAGCATCTGTCTAGGTCATTCGCAATTCTTAAAATAGGGTAAAATGGTAAAACTCGAATACCTCCATCGAGGTGAAACGCACGGAAAAATTCTGATTTCGTTTTTCTACGCAACCTTTGCGACACTTCATGCGCTATTTTTTTAACCGCGATGTATGATAGATGAAACCATTAAAGGTTCTGGGCGGCCATGCAGCTCCGTGACTGAGACAATGGAGATCATACCCGTGTTGAATATTGTGTGCTTTTTAAGTAGGTTAAGGTTACGGAGTAGGTACCAAAAGTTCGGACACTAACAAACATTGCTAAGAAAAAAAAAACTAACTATTCGCGAGGCCGCTTTCACAAATGGTTCTTCCAATCACAAGATCACTTTACTGAGCGAAGTACAAGCGGCAGTGATGAAGACTTTGCACGATTCCAAGATTTGGGCCAATGTGATATCGCGATCAGAGGGAGTCCTAAGAGAAACCGTAAGGAGAGTACCAGCCCAGGTACAGATCCGGCATTCCACTGGCCCCTGTATCACTGGATGTACTATACTTATATGCAGTGTTGGGCGTTACTTGTGAAAAGTAACTAGTTACAATTACAAGTATTTCATCCCAAAAGTAATTAGTTACCAGTAAAATTACTTCTCACCAAAAGTAACTAGTTACAAGTAGAAGTTACTTTTCAAGTTACTTTTCCTGAACAAAAACTCTGATCTTTCTACAGCTTCTCCACTTCGACAGAAGCTGGATGCATGGACTGAAAGCGAAAGTTACCCCTGATTTCATGAAAATTGAATTATGACCAGCACTTACTGGATAAATACTCATGCTCACTCTTNAGTTCCGTTACCCTCCCCTGAAAAGTAACTCGTTACCTTAAAAGTTACTGAAAAAAGTAATTAGTTACTGTAACGCGTTACTTTTACTTCGTTACCGCCCAACACTGCTTATATGTATTATACTAAATGTGTACTTCACCGCATCCTAACCATCCAACCTTGAAATAAATAATAGCTTGTCATTCGTTCGGCGTAGATCTATATGAAAATAGCCTTGTTTCGACTAGAAGAAATTCCCGGGGCTAGGTCTTCCCGGGAAAAGTCATTTTTCATTACCTGTCTCATTAGATGTCTAACCCTTCTGGCTCAACAGCATTTTTAAGGCCCGGGAACACGCCCTGAGGGAATGGGAGATCCTTTTCGCACCTCGTTTCAGTTTCTCAGGTCGGCTGTTTCACTGGATACTTCGATTTTTGCATAATGGTTTGATAGCATGTTACTTTCGAATAGTTCTAAGAGACCATGTTATTTTTAAGACAGTACATGGAAACACAATGAAGTCTCTTCGCCAGTATAATTTTATTTTTAGTTAATTTCATGTAAAAAATAAGGTAGAGGTAAATAATGACCTGTCAATTTTTCCTCTTTGTTCCGTATCTGTTTTTCAGGCAGGCTTGTTGTTTCTCGCTGCCCAATCTAATATCGATCGAACATTGTACTCCTTGAATAGTTTCAATAAAGCTTCAGTTTCGTGGACTTCCCAGCGAGTGCACGAGGACATGACGCGCACACTCACGCAGGACTAGTAGGAGGGTAGAAGTTGAGTAGAGGAGACACACTCTCTCGGGCCCGGGCCAAGTGGTTCGATAAGATAAAAGCCCGAGCCGGGCCCGGGAATTGGGCTTCCTGGTCAGTGATAGACAGGCATATTTCAACCTTCCTTGGGAATTCCAGTTTTAGCCATCCCCCTTCGAGGAAAGTCCAATGTCCATCCACAGACCCAAGATGCCTGACCACGATTTCTTCAAAATGGTAAATTTCGGGTGGTGGAACTAAGCGTAGGGTCTGGCCTCAACCCCCCCCCCTCCCCCCCTTGCCGATTTTCTGCCTACGCCACTGGGATTGCCAGATAAAAATACAGCATTATATGTTTCTTCGCACACCTAGGTGTGCGGCCTGCCTCTAAAGCAATGCAATCATGGTAGGAGGTTGGAATGAAAGATATTATCGACCCGAGGCTGCTGAAAAGGTCATCAGGGCTTTAATTTGGGCGAGATATCATGTGGAAGGCCTAGCAGATCAGCATTTCTTACGATGGTAAGAAATGCTAGTCTGCTACATATAAAAAAGTGCCTCTAGGAGTTGTACCTCCAAAATTAGGAGTGGGGATGTGTCCGTGAGGTTGGGTATTTTCTGAGTTAAGCATGCAGATAAATACAAGGTCATCAGAAAAAGACGCTCTAGTTTCATCACGAGTATTTTCTAAAATAATACACATAGAATCTGGAATTATAGCTTACAAAACACAGGATGTTTGGGAGTTTTTAATTACGAAAACACATTTTGAATGTGGGAGCCTCCAGCATCCATGATCCTCTGCAGGCGTTCACCGAGGTCAACGATAACCGCGAATAGTGTTTGCTGATTGATGCTTTCCACGACAGTTCTGATTTCCGCCTTCAATTCTTCGACCGTATGTGAGTTATTCCTGTAGACCCTTTAGATTCCTTTAGAAGTCCCAATAAAAAGTAATCACAGGTATTAAGTTCAGAAGAGTACTGTGTTCTTGAACATCCACATCTGAATCGACCGTGATATCCCTTCTTATTGTCCTTCGCATTACCAGTATTTACGAATTTTCTTACTGGCCTGTTTATTGCAGATGTGCTTGGAGTGTCCCTACGTCAAAATTCACTTCGAAAACCATACTGCACTTTATTAACTTTGCCAGTTTGATAATAAAAAAATTTCACAATAAACACCCGCTGCTCTGTGATATACGCTAGCTTGTTTGCTCCTGTTTCTCGAACTTAGCACTAGAACTGCATAGTACGATACTAAACTCCCAAGCCTGACGTGTCGAATGATACCACATATGACGTTGTTGGCAATGTAGCTAAGGAAATATAAGTGATGAAAACTGGAGCGTCTTTTTCTGATGACCCTGTACTTGTCTATTGAATGTAACAAATTTTCCCTACTCGTTCTGCTTTAAAAACAGTTCCGATTATGACCCAAATGAAAAATGTGCATCCAAGGGATTTACCACAAGAGAAGGATATTTTCAGAAATTAGCGACTGGAGAGAAACCTAGGTTCCAAATTTCAGGTTTCTACAGGGTGTTTCATGGGAGACTCCGGGATTTACACATGAAATAAAATGGTTAAAAAATGCTTGCCACTATTTATTCATTAGATGTCGTAAAGAGTAATAACAGAAGATTTTGTTTGTAGTAGTTGCCGCTAGATGTCATGAAGAGCTTGGACTGAGCATCGCGGCGATTCAACTCGCGACGGAATGCCCTTTGCGTCAACACTGTTGACTTCGTCTGAATGAAAAGCTCCACCGCCTTAACACGTTCGTGCACCGTCCAGCGTTCCATGGGTGAATGAATATGTCAAGCAATATGCAGCAGCTTCAAACCCTTACGGCGAGCCATCTAGGGGCGACTACTGAAAACAAAATCTCCTGTTATTACTCTTTATGACACCTAATGAATAAATAATGGCAAGCATTTTTTTATAATTTTATTTCATGAGTAAATCCCGGAGTCTCCCATGAAACACCCTGTATATCCACCAGCAGCCGATTCAGCGTAGTAAAACATGTTAAAATATATGGCTCCCCTCCCAAAGTACACCTAGAAGATAAATCCCGGAAGTAGGATTTTCCCTTATTACTGCATACCGGCAGGTACCTATTTATTAAGGTTTCAGCCTTATGTCTCCATGATTCCCAGGAACGAAAATATATATTTTGGATAGGTCCACCCCAAAATGTGCCCCCAGGCAACGCATCCCAAAAGCAATTTTTTTTTGCCTGGAATCTGCTTTTCAATAAGCACCGATGCCCCAAGTTTATGTTTCTATGTCTCTCCGTTTTGTTAGCGCAAAAAAAAGAAGATGCGCCTCTCCAAAAAAAGTACCTGAAATCTGCATAATCAGAGTTTTTCGAGTACCAAGTTTGATCTTTCTATCTCTTCTATTAATAGAACACAGAAAGTCAGTCGCTCACTCGCTCAATCACAATCTTCCTATACTAGAAAATTGAGAAAAGGTCCAATACTTTGAGAGCGGATTATCATTCCCTTGCATCACAATCAAGTGTTTCAAGCTTCACTGACACTTTAAAACGGGGGTGCCCGAACTGAGGTGAAAGTGTCCGAATTTAACTTTTTCCACGTTTAAGTTCGGACATCACATTATAGGCAATATCAGAAGTCACAATGCTAGGAAGGACAGCACCTTTGTAGCACTTATACCTCCTTGTGTCGTGCTCCCAGGAGCAAAAAATGAGGCTACCGTTGAGATAGAACGAACGAATAATGAAGTTTGGCCAGCTTAACTGTCCGAACATCGGTAGTTTTACCTCACCTTGAATTTATTTTTTTCTTATTGTGTGCATCACGTATGTTGCCCAATTACCTTCTCTAACAATTATAATAGCTGTACCGGTAGATACATTTGATAGCATTCGGAGTCGAATTCCTTCTAAGTTGCGGAACCTCGCGGCCATTCGACTCTAACCGAACCTATGCTCGTATTTCTACGATACTCGAACGATAGTAGTCGGGCTATTTTTAACGGGCTAGAGGATGCCTGCTAACTCGACCGTCAAACATTTTCCCTTTTTGTTTGGTGAGTTTCTATGGTTCTATGGAACTGTGTGAACCAGTAATAATGTGTTGTATTCAATTATATAAATATTTTAATTAGTGCAGTGTTAGATACGGTATATTTGATATGGCTGGATCAAAAGTGACCTTAAAAGGGGTCCTGGAACCCAAAAAAAAAGGTCGTCCCCCAAATACACGTATTTTCGAAGCTATACTTCAAGCTGCAGAAGCAGTCCGGGAAGTTAGGAGATATGGAACAACTTCTGGGAACTGTTTTTCCATCCAATAACGGACAAGGACGATGGAAATGTGTATCCACACACTTCTCACTAATAAGTGAGAAGTGTGTGAGTACACCGTCCAACTGTGATTCTGTGATTAATCCAATAATATTTTTCACTTGACATTGACACTGATGTATGGGATGTTCGGCGGCGATTCATAGGAGGCTCGCCCCCCACCCCCAACAATTTTGGAAGAAGGGGGGCTTAGCCCACTACTATTCATGTCGAATTTTTTGTTCACTTTCTTAGTTTTATTTAACTTGAATATCTTAGTCTAGGAAAGTAGCTCATCTTCCAGCTTGTTACGTGAAAGTGGGACGTGAAGTTGTTCTAAACTCGGCGATTTGACATACCACGTGATTTGCACGGCACCTGCAACTGCACCTGCAACTGGTACTGCAAGACAACGAGGACATGACTAAGGAATTCTTGCAAAGGATTACTGTCTCTGAGACTCCCCCCCCCATCACATTTCTCAACTAATCGCCGCCTATGATTGTCAGACTTAAGTGAAAAATACGTGACTTTACCCCAACCATCGACTTGTAGAGGGCAATAGGATAATTGGATTAGTAAATATGTCAGCGCCCTGCACCAGTAATGTCGTGCCTCACCATTGCCTCTACCTTCGAGATGTTTCCTCATTTCATGATGCAGCTCTTCTTCAACCTCCTACCAAAGTGGACCTATCTCAGTCAGTGCGGATGAAAAGCCCGAGACATAGAGTAGTGTAACTCCAGCTGTTGGCTAGAATAGGCATTTTAGTGTGCATTGGTATAGATGGGCATTTAAGAGGCGGAGTGTACCGCCCTGCATTTTCAGCCTATCATCATTAGTACCATTGGAGGTGTGATATGGGTGCATCAGGTAGCAATCTGAGGCCTATTTTACATGAAAATGTGCTTTTAACATGATTTTATTGCTTTCCAATCAAACAGGAAAAGGCACAATTAAGAATGTTTGTCCGAAGTGCCCTTTCTCGCCTACCTGTGGTCTCTCGAACTGGGATACCATCTTGCCTATCGACCCATGTCCAAAGGCTTGATCTGAACAGAGTGCAAAAAGAGCGCAACTTCCATGTCTCACTGCATGCTCTCTCGTCTGGACTTGATTCAGCACTGCCCAAGAAAGTGGCTGTGGTAAGCCCTTTGTGTTTTATCCATCCTAGTGAAGCTTGACTGTCGCATGATGTAGGCTGCATTCTGAATATGGCACCCTACTTGTGTTTTGCAGGTCCTGTCTGGCTGTGGGGTATATGATGGAAGCGAAGTTCATGAAGCTTCTGCTGTCCTTACACACCTGACTCGATCAGGTGCCATTCCTATCATTTTTGCCCCCGATATCTTCCAGATGCATGTCGTGGATCATGCTAAGGTTGAGTTATTGTATATGCTATATGTAGTAGCATGTTGCACTATTGCTACTCTCACATAGCTTTGGAAATTATATAAGTCATTTATCTGAACAGGGAACTCCAGTTGATGGTGAACATCGGAACGTCCTCTCAGAATCTGCTCGAATCGCAAGAGGGGATGTCAAGCCCCTGTCAGAATTAGATGTGAATCAGTTGGATGCTGTTGTTTTTCCAGGAGGCTTCGGAGCTGCCAAAAATCTGTGAGCTGATGAAAGCACTAGCATATTCTATGATTTTCTCTACAGGCCTAAGAGATGGGATAACTGTTTATGTACACAAAATCATGTATCATCTTCTTGACAGATCTGATTTTGCAGTGAAAGGAAAGGACTGCAAGGTCCTACCTGAAGTAGAGAGGGTCATCATAAGTTTTCACCAAGCTCAGAAGCCAATTGCTCTCACATGCATTGCACCTGTCCTTGCAGCTCGTGTTATCAAGAAAGTGGAGATTACCCTTGGCAAGAAAGGTTAGCTTAATTTTTTTCTTGCCTCTTATACTGTGGTCCTCAATAATTAATTTTGGAGAATGTTTTCTTCATGCATTAAAATTCTTTTCTTCAAAGATATTAAATATTGCTTTCTTTTTTCTTGAATCCATGCAAGGTTCAGATAAGGGTAAGTGAACATTTCATTCTGACAGAAATAGTTCCTGTGTAGTTGTAGTTTTGCATGCTTTTAGGTTTTTCTGTGTTGTGTTGCAATGCACTGCTCAGCTGGCTTGGATTAGACTAAGGCTTCTTGAGCTGATAATGAAGTACTGGTACATTTTACTTTTCCAAACCGAATGCTTTGAAAATCATTTTTCAGACCTAGTTAGTAGTTTCAGTAATCATTCCAATTAGCATTATCCATGTTCTGTTCGCTACCAAAATTCAGTCTTGATAGGAGCTTGTCTTTTCCATAATTGCCATTATAATTGCCTGTTGCTTCTATGACTATGCAGAGCCTGCAGCTTATGTACTTTACTTGTTTATCACCTTGTCAGAATCATTTCTCAAGTTGCTATAAACCAGGGTTTTGAACCCACAGGCCACACAACAAGGTGGTGTGCAACTCTCAGGCTCTTCTGCAGTTTTTTTCCTTTTTGCAAAATTAGAGATGAATTTGACATAGCTTGGATAGGCCAGTTATGCAAGTAGTGGTGGCTGTTTATATTGCCAGAGGGAAAACTTAGCTTCAGAAATTGCCTTCAATGACTAAATGTGCCCTGAGTGTGAGCACTGATGTTGCCTTTTTTACTTCCCCATCTGTCAATGTCTCCCACATATCCTGGCCTGTGACCACTGGTGGCCCCTATTGCTCAAAAGGTTGATAATTCCTGCTGTATAACCTTATCAGAGTGGTAAGATGAGAAATACCCTCAGACTATAATATCATTAGACAAAAGAAGCAATGGTGCATGTATATATACAATATACTAGTGTGAGTAGATGCTCTGATGGTATGCTTCATCAGTGGGAATGTCAGTTTAAGGAAAAAGGATTGTTTCTGCAAAATTGCACCCTCTCAGGAAGGTGTGAGTCATTGAAACATGTTAACCAATTTCTTGCCCCTATGTGCAGATGATGGTGGAGGGAAGTGGCCGTATGGAGACACCATAGAAGTGGTGAAAGGATGGGGAGCTATACATGATCCACAGGTGAGTGAAACACTTTCACAATTGTAGATCCTATTGGTCAGCATGACATGAGATCTCAGTCTGCTTGACCTCATTCATTATGATCCCCTTTCCCCTCAGTAAAGACCTTCATTCTCTGCTCATCTGGCCCCATGGGGGAAATGTAGCAGATGGTGTCCATCACCTTGTTTTGCAGTGAAAGCCATCTGAAATCCATGTTGATCTTCTGACTTTTCTTTTTCTTTGTAGCCAGTGCATGGAGTAAGTATTGACAACAACAACAAAGTCCTATCTACTCCAGCTTTCATGTTTGATACACGGCAATTTCATCTGATCTACGATGGGATTGGAAACATGATCTCTTCACTGATGCGCATGTTGTAGTAAAGCACATTCTTCACTTCGAAATCATCATCATCTCTTTACCAAATGCTTGTTATGGAATGACTTCTCATTTGAAAACTTTGGATTAGTCAGTGATGTGATGGAGAAAATGACAATGCTGTGTTATGAACATATTCTCTGTGCTTTTAATGGAAAAATTTTGCTGTGATGAGAGTTGGTATTACTATCTGTGAATATATTGTTATCAATGCTGGAAATTTTTGTTTTCATTTCCACTCTATACCAAATCTCTTAAAAAAGACTGATAGAAACTTGTCTCATGCTATCATGTGGGGAGAAGTATGATTGTTGGCCATCCATTGCAGTTGAGATACAGATAAATCTGAAGTTTTACTGACGAAGTGATGCAAAATGTAATGAGTTTTCATTCAGTCTATAGTTAGATCATTCCTATCAAACAAGATGCAGTGCCATATAAGTTGAAATAATTTATGAAGAAGTCACTGTATACACATATGCCCTATGGATTTGTGTCAACCAGAGTTGCCTACGATTGATAACCAATCCAGAATCTATGTTCTGTCATTACTTCTTCCTTCTCTCACAACTGCTCAAGATTTCGCCATATTTCCTTTCATGATTTCAACTTTCCTTCCCCCCTATATATAAATTTTTTAAGTTTTTCGAATTGGATCAGTTTAAACACCTGCCCTTGCTGAAAGAATGGCCCACTCCCAGGTGAGAAATGCTCAAGGGAAACCCAGGTACCATCAAGACTTTATATTTCTTGAAGAAGCCACGTTTGGGAAACATGGAAATCACTAGAACTAATTGCACGGCTGCAGAAGTCGCCCTCGGCAGGACATAAGCGTCTTCAATACCAGTACGGATTATCCAACATCACTGCAACGACTCGACTGCAAACCATTTCTTTCTAAGGGCAGGCTTTGCCTTCCAATAACTTACAAGGAAGTGCACAGCAAAATATATTTTTTTACACTGCACAATGATCAACAAATAACAGGATCAACAATCAACAAGCGTTCAAATCAACAATGAGAATCAGGAAAGAGTGCGCAGATTGCGAGGAAAACAAAAAAATACTCATTTTTTGCTATTGACTAGTCCTTACTGCAGATTCACCCCATGCGCTCAGCTAAGAGTTCGGCGGACTTCTCGCTCGGAATGGCAACTGGAAATGAGACGAATCTTCAGAACACACCGAGCATCGGGTCCGAGTCAGTCTCCTTCACATTGACATCACTGACGTCTGCTCTGGATTCAGCCCGAACCAATTTCTCTTGGATATTACTCGCTTGTCCTTTGACGGGGACCGTGACTGGGGCTTTGGCCCTCACCTCAGACTGCTCCGACAAGGAACTTCTGTAATGAATGTCGGCGAAATCGCGGAAGTTAGAGAAGAAGTCCCCCTTCGGTGGGGGTCGTTTTCTGAAGGTACTGTCATAGAGTTTCTCGTTGTGGTAGCCGGGTTCCACGGAATCTTCTTCTGCCTTGAAGGTCCCTCCATGGAGAATCTCGAAATTCCCAGATCCCAGGATCCGGTTATCGTTGTGGGAGCCAAAAAGACTTAGTTCCTCTTCGGAGAAGTCTTCCACGGGTCCATGATAGAATTGCCTCCTCGGACGAAGTGGGGGTGGAGGCGGAGGAAGGGGAGGGATACGAGGCCTCAGCTTCCTCCTTCCACGACGATTCCTGAGGCTAGGGACTGAAAACGGACGGTAGGTTTGAGATTCCGGTTCCGGTCCCTCTGGCCCCTCTCCCTCCGCTGCCCCCCTTCCACCTTCGTCTTCTTCACCGAATTCCCGGAAGAATTTGTCGTCGTCGAAGAACATGCGGAAATCCTTGTCGAGGTCGTCCTCGGGTCTCCCGGTCCGGCGGCGTCGATTCCGCGTCGCGGCCCGTCCCATCCGATGGTTGAACTGCGGGACGTCGATCACTTGACCTCGTCTGAGTTTTTCCTTCTTTCTCCCTCTCTCTGTTCTCAGGGGTGGCTTCATTTCCAGTTGCGTCTCCGTCTCGGGCTCGTCTTGCTCTCGCTGGGCTTCATGGGGTGAAGGCGCTCTCACGGACAAGCTGGCTTCAACTTTCACCTCCGTCTGTGAAATCACAAGGTCAGGAGCTCTCGTCTTTTGCCCCTTTCTCTTTGTCACTCTACGGGGTGGCGGCCGATGAACAGCGGACGAAACCGGGACTATTTGATCCCTTGACTCTACCTTTATCAATATGGTTCAAGTGGTCCAGGTTTGGTCCTGCTATCATCGACCGGTCCCATCAAATGGTATCCCTCATCCCTCAAGTCAATATAACCCAGTGATGCATAACCTACGATCTCCTTCCAACTGATTATGGAGAAGATGGTCTCCGAAAGCTAGTGCCAAAAGTCTCATCAAATAACGGATACAGCAGGTCCTTCAGTAGTGCCTGCGGCCCTCAAAACCTCAATTTGGTCCTTTATGGAATGAAGGTTGTGCATCACAGACATAATCGGTCATGGTCACTGCATGCGTGCCTTTCAAAGAGGCATCATGCGTAAGTAATACGTGTCAGAGTCATGCCAAGCAGCTTCCAACATTTCGAAGTAATGCACGGAATGCTACTCCGTCACTTTTCGAGACCCGCAGTTACTCATCGGTGGCCGGTGAAAGTGATCTTTCATCTCTGCCTTGTCGAGTCATTCACTACAAGAGGCCACTCGAAACCCGAGGATACGTTAAGCTTCTTTTTTTTTTCTCTCATGTCTGCTTGTCATTGAATTCACGTCGATGGTGCGTCATGCATGTCTGGTGATAGCAACACCAAGTACAGTGCACCCTGTCACGACATTGTTAGTTCTACTTGCTATTTAGTCACATTGTCCGCACTTACCGAGTCTTGGATTTCCGAGCTTCCATAACAAGAACTCTCCTACTACTGCATTCTCACCTGAAATCAATGGATGTGTTACACGTTTAAGTCACTTGGTGTTGCTATTCCGAGTCAACACGTCGTAAGTCAAGTCAGAATAGTCATATATCGGTCGAGTCCGACTTAGGTTGCTCTGTCTTCGAGTACCTGAGGTCCATAGGGGTCATATCTGGATGGTGTCCCTGTGTAGGAATCGTCATCGTAAGCTGGAGACTCAAAGTCTGCGTTTTCTGAGCCGTCGTCGTAAGATTTCTCTCCTGCTCCGGCTCCTGCTCCTGCATCCCTTGAATTCCCATCTGTCACGGGCACGTGGAAGTATTGAACGTGTATTTCTTTTCGATAAACATTTAACCGACTTGAATTGGGTTGTTTTATTTACCTGGGAAAGCTCCAAATCCACCGATGGTTCGGAAATCCGGGAATCCATCAGGAGGGCCGCCAAAAAATCCCTGAGAACCCTCGCCGGCTCTGGAGTCCAGTTCTGCCAATGATAGAGGAAAGGAATATGGAGTCGAACGGGAATGCAAAACTGTCTGTCCTTGTCATTTTTTCCGCCCTCCCTTCGGCACCCTCGTTCCTATCTTCGGTCCAGTCCATTCACAGTGATAGTCCCGTCGAGGTCTTCGAGAAAACTACACGCCAAGAGGTCCTTCTCTCCTTCATCGATAGAGTGTGACGTGCGTACGAGAGGGAAAGTAAAAGTTTCCCTCCGTCTCCCTACCTTTTCACTTAATTGTCTCAGAAACTGGCTCACTGCTCATATAAATCCTTGTCTCCCAGATAAAGCTACACCCGGAAGCAAACTCATGCGAAGCGACCAGAAAGGGAAATCAAGCATCTACAGGGGAATGAGGGGAAAAGAGACTTGCAATACGAAAGAATGGAGCAAGCAAGTAATTGATTTTCCACCTTTTCCTGAAAGTGATTTATGAGACCACGAGTCTGGTTACCGATACCAAGTGGCCTCTTTCTAAATAAATAATGTTTATCAGGAATTTCTTTCTAGGTTGGGTCTGAGAACAAATCGATTCCCTCCTTGTTGGACCCCAAATACAACTGACCCACTGCGATGTGACTCTCAGGAAAAGGTAGGAAATAAGTTCAGGCAGGCACATTCCGGTTAGTTCACGAGCGATGAGTGATGAATCCATCCCGATTCCCGTGCATGCTTTTTTTTCTCGGTCCAGGGAAAAAGTCTAGCCTTCAAAAACTAAGCACCACTAAGGGAGGGGGTGAACTCGTATGAACAGTGCAGATAGAGCGAGAGCGACCCATCCAACCAGCCCAAGTTATACTTTGTGGTTAGTTGGGGGGTAGTGGAACGTGAAGTCCATATCACATCGAGTGGTCTCACCGTCATAAGTTCTACTCAAGGGTCTGTCCTCTTTGTGTGAACGCAACAAGGGTCCGAAGTCATCATCGCGATGGTGTCGGGCGTCGGAGAGGTCAAACTGGTGCTTAGCTTTTGAGGACGAAGGGTCATCGGGATGGTCAAGGAAGGGAGAAAAGGAAAAAGGCGCGCTATCCCTATCCTCATCCCTATTCCTACCGCTATCTCTATCCCTGCCCCCATCGTTATCCCCTTCGTCTGCGTATTCCTCATCTTTGGAATCCTGTCGGAATCCCCCCCGGAATTGTTGCGGGATCGGGACTTCGAATTCTTCATCTTCTCCTTCGTGTCGGCCTTCATCATGAAGCATAGGATGACGCACATAGTCATTCGGTTCAAACCTGGGCAAGTCAGGGAAATAAGACGGACCTGATTCCTCCTGGTATTCGTTATCCACGGGCCTGTCAGCAGCGATCAGATTCGGGTCTCTGTCTGGGACCTGATTCCTGTACAGAGTAGGCAGCTGTTGAGACTCCGGCAAGGAGAAAGATTCAAAGTAGAACGGGGAATTTCTGGGAGAATCTTGAGAATCGGATTGAAAGACAGGTGGATGTCCATGAGCTCGGGAGTATTCGGGTCGACCATTCTTCTCCTCCTCCTCATCTTCTGGGTCAGGATACACTTGCCTCAATTCAGTGGCTTTGGTATCTCGTTTGGGTCTTCTGGGTTCGGGTCTCCCTTGGGCCGGCCTCCTCCTTCCACGTCTTCGACCTCCTTGGCTACGACCCCTACCGTTGATTTGACCCTTGGGGGAGGTCCTTCGGCCAAATATACCGTTGAAGAGTCGGACGATGGATCGGGTCTGCCCCTGTCCAGGTCTGCCTCCTCCACCACCTCCACCTCCTCTACCGCCTCTGAATGGGTTCGGGAAGCCACCCCCCCTACCTCCACCTTCGCCTCCCTCTTCATCGTCTCCTTCGAAGTCCCTTATGTTGAAGTTGAAGTCGTTGGCCTCATCCCTCCCTTCTCCTTCACCTGCTCCTTCTTCGTTTTCAGTGAAAAGGTTTTTGAATTCTGGGTCATTGTCATTGAAGCTATCGTCCTCGTTCCTCTGCCGATCGAATCCGTCATTCCCGGCTTCAGGTCCTGGGCCACCTCCTTCTCCTCGACCGCCTCGGAAGTCGGGAAAAGAACCTCGGAAATCCTCCTCAAACCCCCTTTGACCTCCTGGACGGCGTTCATCGTCGAAGAAGGGATCTTGTTGTTCTCCAGAGTATCTGGGATTGTATTCATCCTCGTAATCTGGGGCTCTTCCTCCTGCTTCTCCTCCCCCTATCCCTGCTCCTGCTCCTCCTGCCCCCCCGAAGCTGTACTCGATTTCGCCAAAGTCATCTTCTTGGCCTTCTGGCTGTCGGCCATATTCGGAATCAAAGTCATTGTAACGACCATCCACTCCACCTGCTCCTCCTCCTCCGCCTCCTGCACCTCCTTCGCCAGCTGTGGAGTAACCAACGGCAATTTCACTGTGCTGATTCGGTCCCAATTCATCTGTGGATACGGAGTATGAAACAGCTGTTTCTCCGTAATCTCCCGGCTCTCGGCTGCTGTCGTAACCATCCTCATAATCGTAATATTGACCTCTTTGTGGAGAAGCTGATCGCTTCCTTCGAGTCTTTTCTGCTTCTCTTGGCTCAGCAGGCTCTTGTTCTGATTGAAGGTTACGTGTTCCTCTGTTACCACGAGTCATGAATCCATCTTCTGGAAATCCGTTCATGTTGCTGGCAGCTGCAAAGATCTTCTTGAATTCTGAGGCGATTTCAAATGCCGGATCCAAGCCACGTGTGTTCTGCGGCTGATTGTCACTTCGATAACCTTCGTTGTAATCAGTGTTCCCTTGGAATGGCCTCTCTGGCCGAGAATCACTGTAGGCGTTTCTGTAAGGGCTGGGTCGGTTTACTGGTTCATCTCTGTAGGGTTCTGGCTCGTCTCTGTAGGGTTCTGGCTCATCTCTGTAGGGTTCTGGTTCATCTCTGTAGGGTTCTGGTTCACCTCTGTAGCGTTCTGGTACATTTCGGGTCCCGAAGGAAACAGGTTGTGGTCGGCTTGGCTGTCGCTGTGGCGGCTCGTCGTCTCGATAATCATCGCCTCCTCCATCTATCCCCTTGTATGGATCGAAGTCATAGTCATCTGAGGGCTCTGACCTGTAGCTTTCGCCGCCGTAGTCCGGAGGATCACGATAGTCTTCGGAATCGCGGCCATAATCAGGATCGGGGCCTTCGGGACCTTCACCACCGTAATCGGGGCTTCCGCCTTCCTGCGGAGGTCCTCGGCCCCCTTCTCTGTGTGGTGGAGCGGAATCTGCGTATCGTCCGTCGTCTTTTGCTCCTGGAGCGGCTCCTGGGCCTGTCAGGCCATTGTAGTTGTAGTCGTAGTTGATTTCAGGGCCCAAGGATGTGCTTACAACCTGTTGATAGCCTCCTTCGGGACCGACGGATGTTGAAAGACCGCCTGCTCCGGTGGCAGTTCCCAGGGTAGTCGGACCTTCATGAGTGACGGTGTAGACTTCGGTGACGATTGGTCTATCTCCACCATCCCTTCCTCCTCCACCACCAGTACCAGCACCGGTGAAACCTGCACCTGCTGTCAAAGCTGCCCCTGTTGTAATGTCGTACGGAAGATCCTTTTGATCTCTTCCAGGTCGGGCTTCAGATCCACCCTCACCTTCTTCTCCTCGGAAGTCGAAGTCATCGTCGAAGGGGTCTCTCTCTCGGGTCTCATCCCGAGGGGGACCGTCGAAGCCGAAATCGTCGCCTTCTGGTGGTCCTTCCCTGAATGGTGGTCCATCTCTGAATGGTGATCCACCTCCTCCACCTTGCCTCCCTTCATCGATATCGAAGGCGAATTCTTCGTTTTCACTAGGCCCGACGGGTCCAAATGGACGACCTGCTGGTCTTCGACCTCGTTGCCTGGATTCTTGTCCTCGAAAGAAACTGGGCTGGAGCCTTTCTGGCAATCGGGAGAACAGGCGGACCATCATGCCCTGAATTCCACCTTGATTTTGTTGCCGCTTATTGCCTTGTTGCCGGGTAGAACCTTGTGGCCTGTTAGACCCTCGCTTCTTGGTCCTTTGTTTTGGTTGCCCGGCTTCTTCTTTGTCTCCTCGACTGAAAATTCGCCCCAACCAGCTTGGATTGCTTTGGCTTGGATTACTTGCGCTATTATCTCCTCTCTTCCCAGGCCTTCGCCTTCGTCGTTTCTCTTCTCCCGCGAGACCTCGAGAGTCCCTGTTACTTCCTGCAGGTGGATTAGGGGCTCCAGCTGCCAATGGAGCAGCCGAGAGACCAGATTTGGAAGGATGAGGACCACGATTTGCGAATCCCCCCGCTAGACTTTTCCCAGTTTCACCCTTTAAGGATAGCGCGCCTTTTGGAGCGTCTAAAGGATCAGGTTTTGGTTCAGCGACTGGGACTTTGTCCACGACGGGCGCATCTCGTCTTCTGCGGTGCAACCGTCTCTCTCCTGTAATCAAACTTTTCGTCAACTACACTGTACTCGAGTCTACATGGATATGTCTGTCCTTCGTCGCGTCACAAGGTCTGAGAAGGCAAGTGAGGATTGTGCTGGGGAAAGAAAAATATTTTAGCTCACCTGGCATCGGCCCATCGAAATTGAATTCGGGGATCGATTTCCCGAAGCCCTCGGGGAAACCCTTAGAGAAATCCATGAAGGGTTCCGCCTCCTGCTGACGGGGTTTTTCGGCCCGAGTGTCAGTTTCATACCCTTCGTCGACCGCGTAAGCGTCCTGCTCTGGCATGTCCTCCTCTTCGCTGCTCACAAAGTACGAAAGTTTCTTTCTCTTTTTTTGCCCATTAACGAGGAGTCGACGGCAATTGACATCATTATGAGGAGGAAGCCACTAACTATTGCTCGCGAAGAGGCAGGTCGACATGGGAGTCATACTGCGAGCGACCTCCAGAATTTTGGTACCTAGCCGATGCACCTGATGATCCGGCGTATGGAGACCTGAGACTGGGTCCCTCAACCACACGGATACCTCCACCCAGAGCCTCTGCGAGAAGAAAGAGAGAATAATGATTTTTTTTCCCCCTCCTTTCTCAAGGAAAATTGAGGTGAAAAAAAGAGCGAAAGAGAAAGTACTGTCAACTTGGAAAGGATTTATTTTGTGAAGGCGACCGGAAGCCAGAGCTTTACAGATTGGTTTTGGTATAAAAGCGTGGAGTCAATGTAGACACCGCTATTTGTTTTTCTTTTTGAATCTGTTACACGGCCTCTTTAGTGGGGAAAGGCCTAACATTGGGAAAGGTACTTGTCAGCTTCCTGTAACGCCACCTTTTTTTTATTAGAGGATAACAGAACAATCTGCAAGCTTCATCAATCATGTGATGGTTGCAACGAGCATGAAGTCTTGTTTGGTTGCGCATGGAAGAACTGGATGATGGTCAGAAAATGTGTACGTTCGGATTTGAGGGTGTATCTGAAACACATTCGTCCCCTTCGATGCACAATGTGATGGGTTTCGCCTGGTCTCTTAGCCATCTGGCAAAGATGCTCGTGCGCGAGTATGTGTGCGAAAGAGAAAGTTGAGGAAAGCACCCGCGTGGAACTGGGACAATGGGACGAACCCGAAAAATGATAATGCTTCACCCTCTCGGGCAAAAGAAAGAGTGAAGCCTCTGCAGGTTTTTTGCATCTAAAGTGCCTTCAAATAAGCTTCTCTTTATATGGTTCCTGTCACCTGCATTGTTCCTGACCTCGAAGGAAGGTCGACTGTCAACGACCGCAATCACTCACGATCGACAATAGATCCTATCCCTCATTGTGGCTAAGCCATCAATAATTCCGCGGCCTTTCTCTCCCCCCCCCCCCTCTTTCTCCCTTTCCCCTTCATCGCCCGTGGCTCTGCGAACTATATTGAATGAGGCTATGAGCCTTGACTCGAGTTTAGTCACGAGCGAAAAAGGCGCCGCACCCATCCATCTTCTGCATGTAACACTTCGTATAGATTCCAAGGATCCCTTGAATGCCCAGCAATTATTAGAGAAAGGTACTTGGGAAAATCCCCCATTATGTCGAAAAGAGTTCACATGGTTTCGAACATGAGTAATTGAATGCAATGAGAAAAAGAAACACATTGCCTCAATTGGCATGGGAAAATGCTGATTGATGACGATATAAAGATTAAATCCGTGATTATAAAGGAAACATTTACCAGTCCTTTGAAAAATTATCACTGCAGACGGAAAACGTGACCGTCATCTGAATACTGGCCTCGAATGAAAGCCATTTTCAGGGTAGTGGCCTTTACCTTGAAGATGCCAGAAGGCCGATTCCCAACGTCTGACAGTTTCTCTGCCAAGAAAGAGTATTCTACTCATTTTCCATCCCTTTTCCAATCCCTAGCAAACGGGCTCTTCGGGATTGAAACATTCCTGAAGGGGGGGGAGAAAGGGTGACCATTTCCAAGAACGCTGAGATACGATGCAGTGTTTTTTCAAGGAGACACATTCCTATGGATCTCGATCTAACCGTGCAGAAAGCGTTTCCTTCCTAAACTCGGCCAAATATTGGTACGATCAGAAATTTATCTTTCTTTTTCCTCTGATAGGAATAACAAATACCCACTCTGAAGCATTTCAGTAAAGACCGACAGAAACATTTCTGGAGCAAAAGCACAATCCGCAAAAGAAAAGTAATTCCTCCTCAAGCATAAGCGTACAGAACGTACTTGAATGAAATCCATTCAGCCTTAGGATAAATGGAGACGCGCCAGATCGGTTAACCAAAACCGAGAGGATCGATCGAATTGGCTCAAGAACTTAGGACGTGTCGGTTGAAACAGGATCGATTGTTCAAATCGGAACAAGATCAACCAAGTTAAACCCATTAACGCAAATTCTTGATAAGATTTTGCTTACTCTTCTAAAGTTAGATGAGTCCAAGCTGATGCATTTCGCCCGTAATCTTACTGTGAGCTGGCTCTTAAAATGCAAGTACGGCGCCTCTCCAAATCGTTCTCTCATCTACTGGGTACTACGAGGTCCCTGAATCTCGCTTGCAGGATGGCGCTAAAAAGTTACTCGTGAAATGGGAAACTATCTATCCAGAATTCAGGTCTGGAGGCCTACCTTGCGGCTGGGAACGGCTTGGGCTGTTGTGCCTCCTCCTCTCCATGGCTGATGACCAAGTCACCAGGAGAGAGCAGGCGAGGATGACTGCGAACGTCTTCATGTTGAGAATTATCACGATTTATCTCAGTGAGTAGCAACACACATCTCAGCACTCGTCTGTGTTCTCCGCCGAGATGAAGTGGTGGGTCTGATCCGGACGGAGTGTCGCCCGGGGTTTATATACCTCCCTCTGTCGCAGCCGCCGAAGTTTTCTCTTTTCCGTCCCACTTCGCACACCCCCCTCCCCCCTTCTCCCTTCGCGCGCGCTCTCTCTCTCTCTCTCTCTCTCTCTCTCTGTCTATTCTCTCCTCTCCACACACATGTCTTCGTCTTAAAGAATTAAAGTTCTTTTTATCTATCTCAGTCGTAATAATTTATCCCAGGAGGAACGAAATGGCACGATTCTCCTGCATTGCATGTATGATTTTTTTTTTTCTTATTGTTTTGAGGACAGCTACTTTTGCAGATAACTACCAGCTGGCCATTCATTCTCCAGGCTCTCTGATGAATATGTTGAACGAGCCCATCGAGTTTGAGCGCCTCGTATTTGGTTTATTGTCTCAAAACATTCAAATGCCATCAATTCATTTGATGGAATTGCTTCTTTTTTTTCTTCTCGTAGCAGGATCTTCAGTCTCCTCTTCTTCAGTCTTCTGTGACATAAACACTTTCTTGAACATGCTGTGAATTATCTATTCAAACCCGTGCATATCGTGAACATAACTACAATCTTTACTGTTATCTTGTGATGTCCCCGCCCCAGGTCATTAGGGAGACGCGGCTGAAGTTCCGATGTATTTATTAACGTGTCTCAGCCTTTGTTAACAACAAAAACGTGAATGCTCAAAGCTAGTATGACGGAACTATTATCATAAGAGCATTTTAAATGGAAAAACGTGCTAGTTGTAAATACAGTGTACCAGAAAAAAGAGAAAACTTTGGTCGCAAATTTTTTCACACCTTACAATGTTTTCAGGAAAGCTGATGAAATCAACAAAAAGGATATATGATGGGGGAGAGAAAAAAAAAATATTAGTGAGAGAATCATGCCGATCAAGCTAGACTTACAGCCAGCACGAGTCC